>JAZHYW010026151.1:0-22564 GCA_037355805.1 Ixodes ricinus | reverse complement strand
AAGCGCGCAGTTCCTCCTCGGCGCTTTATTCTTCCAGAGGCGAGCATCGCAGCGCCATTGCGTTCAACTTGTGCCGTCTTCATCGGCGCATGAAAGACCCTCTTGAAGCAATTAATTTGCTTCCAGCGCATGGAACTTGCTCCTGGCTCCTGGGTTTTCGTGCGTGTCCACAGTGCGAATCTGCGATGACAAGCTGCAAGTCCGCGCTAGATCTGCGGATGGCTATACGTGGGAGTGCGGTGTGTGGATGACTCATCGTGAGGTGCCCATACGAAGCCGGTCAAGGTTCAGTGCCGGGGCGAGGTCTCGGTACGGAGCGGTTCCTTTTTCGAAGGATCGCACCTGACACTTCTCCAACTCATGACAGTTATCCTCCGGTGCCAGAACCTACCGAGCGCCTCCATTCAGTGGGAGATTGCATGATATCGCAAGTAAGACAATAACTGATTGGGAGAGGCTTTGTCGGGAGGTTGTGGTAAATGCTGTCTTTAAGCATTCAGAAATGATTGGTGGCGAAGGCGTGACTGCAGTGCCTGACGAGAGTATGTTCGGTCGGCACAAGTACTATCGCGGGTATTTAAGGCCTGGCCAGTGGGTTTTCGGCGGTGTGGAGCGTGGCAGCGGGTGCTGCTTTCTTGTTCCCGTGGAGACCCGTGACGCTAAAACCCTGCAAGGGCTAATAGCCGAGTGGGTCCGCCCTGGAACAAGAATAATCACTGATTGTTGGGCTGGCTATCGCAAGCTTGCAGATGACGCACGCTTCACGCACCTCACCGTCAACCACAAGCTGCACTTTGTCGACACGAACACTGGTACGCACACCAATACGGTGGATTGAACCTGGCCCACGTCAAAAACTCTTCCATCTGGACGGCACGAGAGCCACCATTTCATGGTCACCTGCAAAGTTCATGTTTTGGAGGAGAGAAGGCGCGCGGAAACACTGATAGATTCCAGTCGTTTGTCGCCGCGGCCGCCAAAATCTAGAGCCCTGACGCAGACCGGACGAGGATTCTGACGGCCCCGGTGACTTCGAGTGATCCGCTGAGCTGAGCCCGTCGCCCGCCTGCATGCATAAAGACAACTTACGCGCCAACCGCTTCTCAACTGCTCGTTACGTCAGTTGTAGGTTCTGGTAGCGGTCTAAACGGCCCTTTTCAGGGCCCCCATATTTTGCAAACGGAGCTGTTTTCTGAATGCGGCACCCCGTGTCTCTGTAAAAGTTCACAGGAAAGACCAGCAAGGTATGTGGTTCCCAAATTGAATATCGCGTGTTATGATTTAAATAAAAATTGTTCTTGCTTATTTCGCGCCTTTGATCCCATAAATGCCGCCGTTGCAGTCGTCCCGCGGTGCTGTTGCTCGCCCAATCGCCGTTGACGTGCCTCAGCTTCGTCGTCTTTGCTAGCGGCGCACTCTGCGAAGGCGGCCTGCGATCCCAATAAATGCCGCCGTTGCGGTCGTCCCGCGGTGTTGTTGCTTGCTCGATCGCCGTCGGCGTGTCTCAGCTTCGTCGTCTTTGCCTAGCGGCGCACCGGCGGAGGCGGTTGATCTGACATACCGCGTCCGGCTTCGGCTAGCAGACGGCGTTCGTAAAATGGCGTCAGCTGTTGCTGGCTTCACGCGGCGGTACCGTGCGTGCTTCCATTCATTCGGCGTTCGTTGCCATGGTGACGGCGGAGAAAGCGGACGAACTTTATGTTGCGGAAGAACGCTGCGGCGCAGCGATACCAGGTGCGTTCTAAGGCCCTTCCCGCATGCTTTTCAATGGGCGGAAGGCGAACAAAAGAGTTCGAAATAGGGACTTAACGCAGAAGGCTGCATTTCTCCAGCGCCTCATAATTTGACGAGCCTTAAACGAAAGTCACGTTTTTTTGGCCATCCCGCGTCCTGTTTTTTTTTATCCATAACATGGGTCTAGAGTATCAAACTGCCGACGCCTTATGACTGACTGGGCGGTTCGAATCACAATCATAGTAGCGTTCAGTGTGTGTTGGTTTCTGTAGACCGTGAATCTCAGGTTGTTTTTTGCCTTTTCCCCAGTGCATGGAGGAACGGCGAAACTCCATCTCTCTCGTATTCTATGGTGAACTGGATGGCCGGCTTTTTTGGAGTTTAGGAGTGCCAAAAAGGGTTCACATCTGATTTCTTCACAATCCAAAAACAATCATCCACATAGTGCATAAGCTCTTTCGGCCTGTTGACGAGAGTGCTTAACGCCATCTGTTCAACCACTTCCATTCTGAGATTTACCGTCGTAACAGAAATAGAAGCGCCCATTGTCGCCCCGCTGACTTGTTTGAAGAGCTCACCCTTGAAACTGAAGTATGTACTGCCAAGGCAGAGCTCGAGAAGGCAGCCTAGTTCATCCACACTGAGGGTGGTTGTTGAGCCCAATGTATCGTCTTTCTCGAGCACGTCTCTGGCTGTAGCAACTGCTAAGGAAACTGGGACGCTGGTAAACAGTGACAACGTCGAAAGACACCATCGTCTCATCATCGCTGAGTCTTACTTACGAGGCATGTTCAACAAAGTGGCCGGTGTTCCGCACATGGGTCGGGGTGTTTCCAACGAGGATAGTTATAGTCAGGTGTAGTTAACTCGATAGCACTTGGAGCGGTGAGGTCGTAATGTCTACGTTAGGTCGCAAGGGGACGTTAGGCTTGTGTGTCTTTGGTAGTCCGTAGAAGCTTGGCGCAGAGCCATTCCTGCATATGAGCCGGAGGTGAAGGGCCTTGGCCTGAAAATGTTAGACAACATCTTGCTCATGTTCCGCTGAACTTGGGATGTTTTGTCTATTCTTAAGCTGTTCATAAGCTGGACTTTCGAGAAGATCCCGTGCCATACTGCTTGTATCCCTCCCGGTCCAGGACGACGGTCGATTTTCCTTCTGCCGGCAGGAGCACGATCTCTGTATCCTCGTGGAGCTCCCGAAGCGCAGCAGTTTCATCTTGTGATAGACTGTGGCGTTGCCGTAGCGAAGGGTTTGAATGGATGCCTATCGCTTTAAGTCGTACACCTTCTGGTACGCTAGAGTCTAGGCGCGCAATGCCCTCCTCCGCGGTTACCATTTTTGCCATAGGGGCCCGGGTCGTGGTTACGTCGAAGTAGTGGCTTTTTGCCAAGACTTTAATCTCGCAGGGGGAGAGTTGTCTGGAAGACAAGTTTGTGACAAAACTGGCGGTGTCAGTGCCTCATCTTCCTGGGTCTTTTCTTTTAGCTTAGAGTACTCTGCTTCGTATTGTTTGTCCAAACCAGAGAGATTTCTATCGAAGATGTTTACTTTCATAACGCTACACTAACCTGCACTCAATCGAGCTTTCGCAGTCCTGCCGAGTCAAAAGCCGCGGATTCGATGCCAGGCACACTCTAAAGAAAAGGTATATTCTTACACCCCTTGTCACATATAGGACATTCCAAAACTTCAGCTTGACGTACAGCGCGCTGACGTCGAATTGACAGCTCCAACTTTTGCGAGAGGGTTGATGACGGTGCGAAATAACATATTAAAAACAGCTGAAGTACGTGTCACATTCTACAGTAAAGAAAAAAAACACAGAGGTTTTGCAGTTGACCCAAGAAAACCCCAATAACTTTTTTGCAGTGAGTTACACTTAAATTAGCTATTTTAATAAGTTGTACAACTCGGCAATCAAGACGCTCGTGAAATTTGGTAGCGTCAGTACAACGTCAGTGGACTGTATATCCAACTGAAGTTTTGGAGTGCCGTATATGTAACAAGGAATGTAAGAATATACCATTTCTTTAGAGTGCAGAGTTCTTTTCGGGCGCTCGTTCGAATATGGGTGCTGCTTGTTATAAAGAAATGAATACTCTTATCAGAGCAGATACGAGACGCCGCAGAGGCCTCCATGGCTCTGTATACATGGACGCTACCTGCGGGTCGCTTCACGAAAGCTATCGGGAACCGCCGTCGATTCTGTCCTCTCCGCCATAGCTCGGGTTCGCGTTTCGCTGCTATCTCATTTTCTTTGTTTTGTATTCTGGTTTGTGTAGCAGGGCTGTGTTAGCAACATATGTACAACTCATCATCACCACCATACGATTTGCACTTCGTTTTTGTCTTTGTTGATGAGTAGACAGTCTGATTTGGAACGTTGACCTGGGCTGGTCCCGTCCATTTTCTTTGCCGTGTTCCTGAGGACACCAAATTTTTGGCGACGAGATGCTGAGCCCATTATGGCCGTATTACTGGCAGCCATGGCGTTCTTTGCTGTATGGCCGCCCCCGTTCTTTCCTACGCCGAGACAGCCTGCAATTCCGTGGGAGCAGTGGAAGCGGGTGATCCCTAATTTTCTGGAAGCTGCCGGCGGCGACGAATTGCAGCCGAATCATCGGAAAGCAATTCTGCTGAATGCCCTGGGCGTTGAAGGGCAGCGCGTGTTCTACAGCATCGCCGGGGCCACCGTGGCCGGGGCACGAACCGGTCAGTCACCTTCTACCGAGAAGCCTCTCGGGGGTAGCGACAAAGCAACGAAGGATGGCAAGTTGGAGGAACGCCATCAGCTGAAGATGCGTTCCAGCCTGCAATGACGGTCTGCTGGACGTTCATTTTGCCGCGACTACGAATATGCTCGTAGACCGTCACCGGTTCCGACCACGACGTCAGGCACGTAATGAGGTGTTCGAGGCCTACGCAGCCAGTCTGCTGGAACCTGCTTCTTCTTGTGAAAATGGTGACGGCGTCGAGAGCGTCATCCGAGACCAGCTCTTCGAAGGCACTACTTCTCGTCAAATGCGAGAACGCCTGCTCTACGAAGGCTCGACCCTCACAGTCCAGAGAGCGATCGATATTGGCAGGCCTGTTGAACAAATTCAACGGGAGATCTCACGAGTTTAATGGTGATGCTTCTGTGCAGCGCGTGGCACCGAAGAAAGATGAGAGATCTACTTCGGCAAAGGATGTTGCTACCGCTGCGGGTCACAAGCTCACAAGGCAAACTACGACAAATGCCCGGCGAAGAAGCGTTGTCGCGGCTACAAGATGATTGGCCACTTCGAAGCAGTGAGCAAGTCGAGCGAGAAGCCTAGTATTCAAGCCGTCAAGGATCCGAAGTCGGCGGAAGCCAACGTCGTCACCGTTCTACACATTGGCGAAGACTACGGGCGTGCACGGGAAATATCTACGGAGGCTCTCATCGGCAACGTGCCCATTCGCTTTCTCGTATATAGAAGAGCCACGGTTTCCCTGTTGAGCGAAGAAGACTACCGCAACAACTGCGCTGGAAGGTATCCTCTGAGTGCGACGTCAGTCGTGTTGCAAAACTACACGAAAGAGGAAATCCCAATCGTTGGATGTTTTCTGGCCGAGGTAATCTACAGAAACAAGGACGCCTGCGTCATGTTCTACGTGACCAAGAGAGGAATTTCCTTACTGGGACCCCGACGCGATTGGTAACCTTCGTATTAACATTGAAGGAGAAACACTCAGCTGCGGTCAGGTTGTTACTTCACCGGCGTCTACGTTGCTACCACCGAGTCTACGGGAGGAGTTTGGACAACTTTTTCCAGAGAGCTCGGACTTGCTAATGACCTCCTGCACCAAGTTTAGCGACGTACGTTGGTGTTGCCGGTTCCAGCTAAACTTCGGAGACTTCCACTGTTTCTTCGGAATCAAGCCTCCAAGGAGTTGCGACGACTGGAATCGTCAGGAATCATTGAACGCATGGATGCACCTCAGTGGGTGTCCCCTATTGTGGTAGTACGCAAGAAGAACGTGAGCCCAGCAAGGTCATCGTCATCGATGGATTTCCGCTTTCTCATACGGAAGAGTTGCTTCACCGGTTGGCGGGCGGCACCTGTTTCTCAAAACTGGACTCGGCCTCCGCCTACCACCAGGTCCCTCTGGCTACACACAGCAGTGAGTTAACCACCTTCATTACTCACGAGGGTCTTTTTCGTTTTCGGAGAGTCTCTTTTGGTCTGGCATCCGCCACCACTGCTTACCAGAAGATGATGGCGCAGATTGTAAAGCGACTGCGAAGGCGTCCTGTGCTATATTGATGATATCATCCTTTGGGGCGAGACAAGTGAAGATCATGCAACCAAGGTGCATGAAGTTCTGCGTCATAGTAAAGCATCAGGCCTCAAACTTAACGACACTGAGAACAGACCACCAAGCGCCGGTGGCTTTGCTGTCATCCAAGGAATCGGGACGTCAGCCATTGCGAATAGCAAGATGGTCTGCACGTTTGCTGTATTTCAACTTTGACATTGAGTACAAACAGGGCGCAGACAACTGCGTGGCTGATGCTTTGTCACGGTTAACAGCGAAAGGTCTTACAGGTCAAGAGAAAGAGGTGGAGCTAGTCTCCATTGTTTCATCATGTGTAACCGAGGAACAGCTGGAAGAAGCAACCGCAGCTGATGCTACTCTGCGGGACATTGTGCGCTTCGTTCAAGGGATGGCCCTCAAAGAAGTCGCTGGCAACTAAACTGGTTCCATTTTACCATGCTCAGGAATAACTGTTAATTGTTGACAAGCTTGTGTTGCGGGAGGAGAAAGTGGTCATACCTGAAGCTCTGACGACGTTGATGGTACGCTTTGCACATGAAGCCCACCCTGGTATTGTGCGGACAAAGCAAAGGCTCAGGGACCAGTTTTCGCGCCCTCGCATGGACCGTCAGGCGGAGTTAGAAGTCAAAGGCTGCGATATTCGCCAGAAAGCAGACAAGTCTGCAAGGCCTGTGCCCGCTCCGCTGTAGCCGGTTGCTTTACCGCATCGTCCATGGCAGAAGTTGGCCATGGATATTCTTGGACCACTGGCTTGAGCACCACCAGACAAAACGTTCGTAATAACACTGACAGACTATCACTCGAAATGTCCTGATCTCTGCTTTACAAGCCATGTGACCTCTCAAACGGTCATCGAGATTCTGCGCTGAGTGTTCAGTAGGGAAGGGTACCCCGAAGAGATGGTAACAGATAATGGGACGCAATTTAAATCTAAGGAGTTCGAGCACTTTCGTAAAGAAAGAGAATTCGGCACTGCCTGTCTTCAGTATACTATCCGCAAGTAAATAGATTGATTGAGAGGATCAATCAGGTCTTAAAAGATTTCATCCAGCTTGCTATCTTCGAGAGTCGCCCTCTGCAGTCTGCGGTTACCCGACTATTTGGGCGTTTATAGATGCACCCCACACGGCACGACCGGAATCTCCCCTGCCGTTCTACTTCATGGTCGGCAGCCAAGAACAAGATTAGATATAATAGCTTTGCCATGCAAGGACTTTTTCAGCGGCCAGAGGCCGAGATGAAATCTCTTCGGAAAAGCCGAGGATCGGCAGAGCTAGAGCAAGGCCTACACTGACGAAAAACGTGGTTCAAAAGCTGCCAAGTTCAAGCAAGGTGACCTTGTCAGAATACGCAAGCCGCCTGGTGGCAGGAAAGGAGACCTTGGGTATACGACACCGTTGAAGATCTTAAAAGAAAAGGACCAGGCACGTTTCTGCTGGAAGACGGACGGACGTGGAACTTTTCGAAATTAGTTATCGTTCCTCAAGGGGGTAAAGAAAAAGAACCAGGTTGGTCAGGATGGTTTCCGTTGAATTCAAGGGCACCGATGGAACCGCAGTCAGTTTCATCCCACCAGAGATCGTTGCCAGACAAGCAGCCGCCTGTACTTCCAGTGGCAGAGCAGAGGACACCGCCTGGACGGGAGGAGTCTACCTCCGCGCTACTCCCAGCTTCTCAGCAAATGCCGCAACCTGACACCAACCTGCGGCAGCCCTTAACACGATGAGATAAACCACCAAGCTGGTTCCGAGGTCTATGTCACATAATATATGAAGTAATAAAGGCCACACACCAGACACTGATACTTTGTTTCGGTTGGTGTTACTGAAAGAACGTTTTATTAGGGGTAGGTCATGATGTATTCTGGTTTGTGTAGCTGGGTTGTGATAGCAACATATGTACAGATCATCATCACCACCATATGATATGTACTTCATTTTTGTCTTTGTTGATGGATAGACAGTGTGATGTGGAACGTTGACAGGGCTGGTCATGTCCTTTTTCTCTGCCGTGTCCCTAAAGACACCTCACTTTGTCTCACAGCTACAAATGCGTCGTCTTTCCCGTATGAAAACAAACTCGTTATGTTGGCATGGGTCCTTTTAAATCGTAGAAAGAAGCATAATACTACATCGGTGTGCAATCGCTCGAGCTACCGCGTCGCAGTACATACCTGTCAAGAAAAAAGTGTCACGGATATGCTGCCAGGCCACGTTCTTTTCGGGCGCTTGTTCAAATCGGGGTGGTGCTTTTATAAAGAAATGGGTATTTTTTCATAGCGCTGACCTGAGTCGCCGCAGAGACATCCATGGCTGCAAACGGAGGCGTTGGACGGACATGTTGGTTGCTTCTCCCACACAAGTTCGGCGTGCCGGGTGTAAACAAACGCAAGGCGCACCTCACGTCCCTTCCGAGGCACAGCCGGTTGGTTCAGCCGCCACGCGACTCGGCGACCGGTCGCCAAAATCAGTCTGTAAGCGACTGCTCTAAACCTGTCGTTTCTCGACTTGCGATTGCCGATTTCGCGACAAAGTTTTCGCGCGACAGCTGCAACTTGCCATTGTGAACAGGCTTTAAGAGCCGCCGTCGTGCAGCAAAGCCCTGATTACGAAGACAAGGTAACTCAATTTGAGTGATGGTTTTTCTCTTTCTTCTCTTAGGGAGGTCATTAGTTACTCAATTTCTTGCGATCACAAGTTAGTTTAGGTCACTGTAAAAGGTAAAGGAGATTTCAAAAAAAAAGTGGAGTTCTTTTTAAATATTGACGTGTAATTTTGCGACATTTTGAAAAATGAGCTGCGTTTCTGCATTAATAACATAACTACAAAAAGCAATGCATAATTTTATATATATTCGTAAGACGTATTTAAAGATGATAATTTTCATATTTTTCGTATTCATTTATATGAAGTAGTTCGCTTGTAAATTATTTGTGAATATCTTTAAAACCTGTTTATTTGACATGTTTCGTTAATAGTTTTGCTTAGACATCTTTTATTGTCATTTGTAGTATTCTGTATACCTAGCTGTCGCAAACCTTTTACAAAATAGGAGAAACACTTATTACTTAGTCCATGCTTCTGTATCAAATAGACGGCTGTACAATTTACAATAGCGAAACCTTGGCATTCTTCACGCCTCGAGCTTCGAAAATTTGTATATCTGGAATAGAATTAGTTAAAGGGATACTTTTACGAAATTTGAAATATACCGTCGTGTTCAGAAATAGACTGAATATGATCCACAATATACGTAAATGATAATCACACGTTTGTATTTTCAGCCTGATGACTGTATTTTTCGTTTTAAACGGCCCACTCTGTCAAGTGCTTGGACAGCAGCCAGCGGAGGGCACGTCACATCCGGCGCAATCGTGACGTAGTTTGTATCGGGAGCGCAAAGCTGTGGCGAGGCTGACGTCGTCAGGATGCCCTAGTCGTTCGAGCCACCTTGGCGGTCGAAGCACGCCAGCGATCGAGCCACCACAACAAGCCGCAAAGCTGTTTTTGTGTGAATTTTGTGTGACGGCTTAATCTTTTATAATCTTGTAGAGAGAGAATAGCGACGTCTGGGACACACACACAAAAGAGAGTCCCGATGAGTGGGCACTGGGGAGTTCCTCCCTCCCCTTCCCCTTGTGCTAACCGTAGAGATGTATGAATGACGTCAGGTTCAAAGGATATATAGTTAAAGGCGTGGAAGTTATCGTCAATACCTGCTAAGTTTCCTAGACGAGCATTATAAACGAGGCTTTCGCGACATCCACCAGGTGCTCCTTGCTAATCATTTAATTTGTTTTAAGATTCCTGTTCGTGTGTTTGTTAAGAGGATATTGGTGTGTTCGATGTGATCTGCTCCTTTGAGCACGTCTAAAGAAAAAAAAATAGGCACCAAAATTTTGTTGTAATATCTATTTAAGTCGTTCGCATATACCTGAATGCTGCTCCCAAGAATATGGCTTTAATAAATATGTTTACATAAATATAAAAATGTTCACTGGACTACCATTGAACGGTCTGACGTGGAAACACCCAGTAATTAAGTACATGTTGTTCTGCCACATCAATGTGCACTAGCAAGGATTGAATTAGGCGAGTACGATATAGGTTCCTGCTTAATCCAATAAAGTTATTGCTAGGAGAAGCGCTGCAGTGTACTCCACTGTTATGTAAGTTTAGATCGCTTTAGCGTAAAAAAGGCTGTCAAAGTTCGCAGTCCGCTTACCTTTGGGTATGTTTCAGACAAGATGGAGATGTTCATTTCGTTGTAAAATGAGGAGAAGTTACGCCTGTCTTCTTCCGCCTTAGAGTGCTGTGAAAAAGTTTAAAAAAGCAGGCGAATAACTGTTTTCATTTTTATATTCATGAAATCTCCCCGATTTCTTCTCTTGGTTTGTTTGGGAGTGTTTTTTTTTATTGTTTTTTTTGTGATTCCATGCCATGGGCATGGAATCACATTAATAGGCTCTTAGGAACATTTTGACCAAAAATTAAGATTGCAATTTGAAGAAATAATTTCATTGAGCACTCACAAAGAACAAAGGGATTATTGGTGTGAATGTGAAATTTCTCTAAAATTTCCTATGTAGGCCGCACTAATATATGTAGATTTTCGACACTTTGGCCGTTGGGTTGATTTGTAGGCAATATCCATTTGTATACACCAACTCATGTTTACAAACAAACCGGAGTGCCCGCAGAGCCCCTAGCGGACGCCATCGGCGCCGCGCATGCGCGATGAGGGTGTGGGCAAGAAGCTCGCCGTCGCCCATAAACAAACCTTTGAAATGCGATGTTGTCGGTGTCGGTGCGGGTCCCCGCGCTCTATTTGGCGCTGGAATTGTTGATTCTACGTCTTCCTGGCAATGTCTGAGTACTTGAGCGGCGTCAGCGAAATGAACGAGGCTCGTTGCACCGCAAAACTTCGCGTGAATTCATTCGCGTGGACGAATGAACTTCGTCCACGCGAATGAAACTTCGCGTACATTCTGCGGCGATTCATTCCGCGTGGACGCCGCAGAATGTACGCTAAAGCCTGATTCGCATGCTGAGATTTCGCTCGGAATTTTCAGTCGCGACGCCGCTCGGACTGCAAAAGCGTAAACCGTAGCTGAGATGGTCGACGTCGATGCTGAAAATTGCAAGCAGAATCGGACCAACTGAATTAGGCATAACAAGTCGGTGATGGTCACTGGTAACAATGATCAACATCTCCTTGTATCTACTGTTTACATCGAGCCTGCTTACCAACCTTCAAACTTAAGTCTTCTGATGCTTGCACTTACTTTTTACCGCAAGTACCGGGCCAACATTTGGTCTAAGGACCGGCGTCGTCTAAGAGCAGACGACAAGCAGAAACGTTTGAAAGAGCAGACGACAGTTCGAACAATCAGGCGGCCGTTTGAACTTGAAGACGAACTGAACGTAGTCCGCTGGTGGTCTGCACAACTTGACGGTTTTCTGGCGTTCATGTTGGAACAAAACGAAGAAATCTGATGACCACAAGTATCCGTGAATTCAACCCAAAGTGCTTCCCGCCCAAGCAATCGTTGTCCGACGGCGTCTGCTTTTCCCTTTTCACGGCACATATCCAGATTTTCGGACGAACCAAGCACGTGAAAACTGACCTTCAAACCTTTCTCGACACTTTTGGTACGGCCCCAGTCACGGCGTTTTGACGAGAAGGCAGGTTTTTGTCTGGTTCTTTTCAAAAAAACGCAGGAATACACGTCTTTCATGGGGACTCCTGCCCACAGCCCCAGACCGGAAGTGCGACTGACGCGCCACCACCGCGCCATGACGTCACAGAGATGAGTTCGTGTATAGTAAAGCGAATGGGAGATTCGTTTTTTCTGAGAAGTGAGCTATCTGTAATACGGTGTTCCAGGGCCTTAAAATGATTCTAAATATTTTGCGATCAACGTAGTTAGCTGGTCTTTATTTACCTGATGAATGTTCCCCTTTGCTTGTCAATATAATTAGTTTAAGGCCATTGGGCGATATCAAAATGGAGCAAATTTATTTATCAAGGAGTGATAATAAGGTGTATCTCAAAACAAGCCAAGATATATTAGTTTGTCAGTCAAATGGTTCATAAATTCCACTTCGCATAATAGCTTCTTCATAAAGGCGTGAATAAAGATTTTAGTTTACAAAGAAAGTTTTTCTAAATTATATTGACATCCGTATAAACATGTTCACAGGGACTGGCGAGAAATTGCATACTCGCGGAAAAGTTTTTTAACACTACGTGACACTGTTTGCACGAACTACATAATAACGCTTCGCTTCATTTAACTTAGGCACAGTGTTGAGAAGTAAAAAAACTTTTATAACTTAGAATATAGACCTAAATAATAGCTTTTGTTTTAATAGTAGCTTTTTTTGTGTCAGAGGGCCACTTTGAAAATAAAAACAGTAAAACGTGTGGACAGCTTGTTCCCGCTAGAGTGTATCACGTTGGGTACTTGGTGCTAAAATTTGGCCAAATGCACAGAAGTCAGCACTTCGTGAAAATTCTTGAACACAGGAACAAATATTAAAAACATAAATTCCATCTGAAGTTTCTGGAACCTAAAAGCATTTTTTTAAATGCATAAAAACTCAAGGCCTGATTACGAAATTTCAAAGTGAATAACAAATTAATTTGCTTCAGCGGAAGACAAGATATATACTTTAGATTTACTATTGGAAGGTATTATATATTACCTTTGCCAGTGTGGCCTCAAACTGCAGTATAGTTTCGGAGAGTTGTTGAAGCTCCCCTTCAGTTAAGTTGGGCTTGAAGATCTTCGCAGTTTCCGCAATAAGCATCTTGTAGGCCGCTACAATTTTCGCACTGGCATTTGTCGTCTGGTTAATCAGTTCGTTTCGACCAACCCATTTAAATTCAATTTGGTCGAGCTTGAGAAATAATGCATGTAGAGAAACGTGTTAATATCTAGTATATTTGCACATATATGCTTATAAACTGCATATTTAATATGTAGTGAAGCACTCGCCTATAAGGAATTTTTAGGCATGCGACTGCGAACATGTGAAGAAGTATAAGGTGCTGTAACTCCTCTGTTTCCAGCTACCTCATAATATCTACATCTATGTATCGCATCTAGAACTAATCGAGCCATATTTTACAAAAGTTTAAAGGTGTTTCATTAGGTGCTTTTTTTGCAGTTGTATGACAATTTCGATAACGATATTGATTACGATAAACCATATTCGCCAAAATAATAAGCGTCCTTGTTTATAATAAAGCTATGAAGTCGTCAGATATATTCAATATTACGTTCAAACGTGAACTCAAATTAATGTCACGTGTTTCATTCAAAAGCCGCTCTCAGCGGCTGAGAATGGCGATATATTTTTATGGAATAACAATAAGTGTGTAGAAGAGCTGGTTATAATTATTCATAATGTAACACCCAACATTTTAGGGCAGAAAACTGACGGGACTTTCAGTTCGAAAAGAAACACAACAGTCGGAAAAAATATTCCGACTGTTTTTTTTTACTTTAGAGTTTCTTTTTTATTGTTTGGCATTTTTAATTTTCCGCATTCATTTTATATTAGAAAAACTGGTTTGCTGTGGCCTACGTAGTTTATTCCCACGTCCCGATTTGGTGAGCGCTTTACTGCCAGCACAAAAACGCATGATTTCCCATTAAAGCTCATGCAAAAAGCGTATGCCGTCTCACTGGCTTCATTACCAAAAAAATATCGGTCCTTTTGAGGAAAAGCTCGAAGTCGACTGGCGGAAGCAGATAAAAATGAGTAATATTTGGTGAATTTCAGATCGGGTGCGGATGCCAGGGGCGACGGATGCCTTTCGGAAGTGGATATCCGTGGGTCCGACTTTAGATTTTTACCGAGCTGGCCCATAGACGTGTGCGACAGAAGAGAATAGTGTGAATAAGTGAGCGATACTATGAAGTGCATCATCGAATGTTTTGCTACAACAAAATATGCTAAAAAAAGATTAAAAAAATCAAGGGAATCATTTTTTTTATTTACGCCAAGAAAGACCCGATTCTCACCAAAGATCGCGTTAGAGCGTGCATCAACAAATAATGCAGAGCGTTCATCGTATCGGGAAAGTGTGTTTTAGTTAGGCAGGAAAGGAGTGGAAAACGTTCTTCAGGCAAAGAAAATCTAAAAACGTGCAAGCGACAAGAAAGAAGTATCCTCCTTAACATGCAAAACGTTGCGTGTGTGCGCGTTTCTTTTCCTTTTTTTTCACAATTGGCATGCTGTTGTTAAGTATGCAGTTAAAAGCAAAACGGTTGTTGGATCGTGTTTAAAACTGAAAGCGGTATGACGTGCTTTCATAATTGAATATTGTCCAATTTTCACAGAGGTGTGCTCGCGTCTTACAACGTATATACGAATACACCCCATGAGTGATCGCCTTTTTTACCACTTTTTTATTGTTTGACCTAAATAATATGACCCAGTGTTATTGGCCTTACCTTCATTAATTTTCACGTTTAGAAATTACACGCCTACTTAAAATAAGTTCTCCAATACAAAAACAATAAATAATATTTAAAAAAAATTTGAGCGCATTTTTGGCTAGAATGTTGCTGTCTCCCGACACTGTATCATAGCTTCGATAATCTTGCCAGAGACGCGAAGTGTATCTGGAAAGAAGATCGCTTCGTTATAAATAGCCAGAAACGGAACATTAAATGGTTTTCGCCGTATTGTGACTGGAATAATTCTTTGTACAAAGATTATGCAAACGGCTTATAAGATACCACCTAAGCTTTTTTTTTTAAATTCATTCTTCCATTTATAGTATAACATGAATGCGCGGATTGCGAGTTGGATGTGGTTGGGGATTTAGTGCATGCGGTTCGTATGCGGCTACAAAGTATGCCGAACGGGGTCGGACGCGGATCCGGTTCGGGTGCGGATACAAAATCCGTGGATGCTGATTGGATGCGGATGATCCAACTGTTATTCGTTACGGGCTTCATTAATCGGGTATTTGACTCTTCAGTAAGACCACAGTGTAGCGGACTAAATATATCAACTTCGGCAACTACAGGATTACATCATAATCGAACACATCGCTCCACTCTAATAAATTTGAAGCGGCTACATTCCTCCTCAAAGTACTTGGAAGAGCAAACTACTGCGATCCATGGAGGAAGTCCTGCCAATGTCGACGCTAAAAAACAAAAAAACAAAAACAATGATAGTTCAGATAAGCCCGTCGAGCACAACATGTGTCGTGTGTGCATTACAATTTACTATGCTTGGTGGCGGGTAGCTTTGGGTGGATTCAGATGCGCTGCACACACAACATACTCTTGTAATCTCTGACGCCATCAGATTGATCAAGAGAAGTATAAATTTATTCAGGAGTACAGTGTGTCACGATTATGTCTCAATAACAAGATTTTCGTGGATTTTGCTTCTTTGTGAGTGCGTGCAGTGCATTCTTAGTGCTTTTGAATTGTAAGAAGACCCTTGTTGCAACTAAAGTAATCACGAGGGTGGGAGCTTCATCATGCCCTTTACCCTATCCATCTACTTTTTTTCTGAAGGTACGAAATTATCCTATACAAAAACGGCCTATATTCTGCTATATCAAATATCCTCTATGGGCGGCTATTGAAAAGTGACCCAACTAGCTATAGCCGCCTCTAGCGCTGTCTATGCGCTGTTGGCATCGCTATCATTCTGGCGAATGATAGCGATGCCAGCAGACGTGTGCGGTGAGTGCTCTGTTCGCTTCTATGGAAAGCAGCAGTTTTTGACCTGCTCCGGAATTTGTAACCAACGTTATCACTGCAAATGCATCGGCGTTGGGCAAGAAGAATACGAGGTGCTAATGCAAAGCGGCAAAAGCGCCTACAAATGTGCTAAATGTACGAGGCGCCACCGAACTTCGTCTAACGACAAACACGACACCGAGGATGACGAGGTGGAACATGGGCCCCAATTTCGGGCCTCGTCGGAGAGCGGTGCTTCTGGTTCGGCTCCTTGGGAACCGAGCAACTTCGCCCGTCTACTGCTCAGCATGTCTGCGAAACTGGACGTCCTGACTGTCGAGGTTAAGTGCCTCAAGGCAGAAAACACCTTTCTTCGCTCGGAAATCGGCGTGCTGAACAAGAGGGTACTCGAACGCCTACCTTTGGCTGCCCATCCTCAAGCATCTTTCGCGGCGGCCGTGCTTTCGCCCGGGCCGACGGCTGGTTGGCCCCCACTGAGTTCGGGGGCAGTGCATCGAACGACCTTGGACGTAAGCGCGGCTCCCGGACCGATCAACAGTTCCACGAGGGGCGTTGTTCCCGCCGTTTCAGCGAAAGGTCATGGTTCTCGTCATGACGATCGTCAAGCAGCTGCAGCGACCGATGACGACGGCTTCATTCCTGTTATCCGGAAACGACGTTCTCCGACATCGACGGGGACGGCCAAGTCCGAGAAGGTACGGGCTGTGCCTCGCCAACCGCTGATTAAGGCGCTCTTTGTGTCTAGGTTGGATCCCAATACGTCCGTGTCAGATATTGAGGATTTGATAACCCCTTCTCTCGAGGGCAAGTGTGTCGACATCACAAAGCTAAAACCGAAATTCCATTCTTATTCATCCTTCCACATTGCAGGTGAACAATCTGCTTTTGATATCTTAAACAAATCAGAACTTTGGCCCGAGGGATCAATCTTTCATCAGTTTTTTGGAAAATTAGACAGTTCGCGAGTTTATGAGGCCGAATCTGAAGCTCTCGTGAATGCTTAGGACTCTAGAGGTATATTATCAAAACACACGGGGCTTGCGTTCAAAGTCCTCTGAGTTCATGTCCAATATTCTACTAAGTTCTTCTGATGTCGTATGTTTAACCGAAACCTGGCTCTGTCCCGGAATTTCCGATAGTAGCTATTTTCCACCGAACTATGATGTGTTTCGCCAAGACCGGGATTACGACGGCACGGGTATGAAATATGGGGGTGGCGTACTGGTGGCCGTTAAGTCACCAGTGCAGTGCAACCGCAGGAAGGACCTGGAAAGCTATGCTGAAAGTGTCTGGGTAGAAATCCCCGCTAGCGATGGTTATAATTTTTTAATTGGAAACTATTATTTCCTCCTCTTTTCGATGATGCAGCGTTTGTAAAACATTTTGAAACCGTTCAGAAAATAGTTGACTTATCTAAATTTCGGGTCCAGATCTATGGCGATTTTAATTTGCCCGGAATTGACTGGACAACTGGCGTTGCTTCTTGTTCAGCAAGTGTGACTTCGAGGAAAGCTTCTTGGCTACTTTCGTTTACAAACTTTTTTGATTTTCATCAGTATAACACGATTGCGAATAATCATGGAAATGTACTAGATCTATGTTTATCTAATGCTCCGCTTGAGCCTACGATTCTGGCCGTAAATCCCTTAGTGCCGGTCGATGTTTATCATCAGCCTTTCACAACAAAATTCTGTCTGTCATGCAGGCCTCGTGTTAAAAGAAGTTTTGCGGCGTATTCCTATTCTCGAGGGAATTATCTTGAATTATACAAATTTTTGGATGAGTATGACTGGTCAGAGGTCTTAGCTGATAATATAGTTGACTCAGCAACAGAAACCTTAACGTCTATTGTCAAGAATGCTCAGGATATTTTTATTCCGAAACGAGTTGTGCGCGCATGCAGCTATCCTAGCTGGTTTTCAAAAGAGTTGAAAATTGCCTCACGTAAAAAGCTTCATTACCATCGTTTGCATAAGAAAACAGGATTGGATCTGTGGTACCAAAAGTTCAGTATTTATCGTGGTTTGGTGAAAAAACTCTACGATCACGATCACCGCTTGTACTTAACTGGTATAGAGTGTAGCCTAAAAAAGAACCCAAAGAAATTTTGGCAATTCACTAAAAAACATTTACGTGAAAATAAGTCGAATATTTGCCTTCGTGACGATACCGGATATCAGTGTTGTGCGGGTGACATTGCAAATCGTTTTGCTCAGTACTTCAGTTCCTGTTATTCCTCTTTTCTTACGAACAGCTCCTCCAGTGTCATCGGGGTTGAGCGTTCTGATTATTTTCCTACATTTACTGTTTGCATGGAAGACATTTTAGAGGCCATAAAAGATTTGAAACCCAAGCTATCAACCGGAATCGATTGCATACCTAGTTTTATTATAAAGGGTTGTTGTTCTATACTTGCACCTATATTAATGCACATTTTCAACTTGTCTCTTTCCCAGGGTTATTTCCCGAACTTTGGAAATTTTCCGTAATTGCGCCTATTTTTAAATCCGGTGATTCCACACTGGTCAACAATTACCGACCGGTGTCGCTTTTATGTGGGTTCGCTAAGGTATTTGAAAAGGTAGTACATAAGCGTCTTTACTTTTACATAAGCCCGATGATATCTGATGTGCAGCACGGATTTCTAAAAGGAGATCTGTAGAATCGAACTTATGTTCATTTTTAAATTTTTCAGCGCCGATTGTTTCCAATAGGGGTCAGGTGGATGCTATTTATTTCGACATGTCGAAAGCGTTTGACCGTGTTAGTCACGATTTACTGTTGAAGAAGCTTGCTCTGCATGGTTTCAGCCCGCACGTATGCGCATGGTTTTTTAGTTACTTAAGGGGACGCCGCAACTCTGTCCGTGTTGACGATAGCTACTCTAACGAGTTTCTTTCAATATCTGGGGTGCCACAGGGCTCTATTCTGGGACCGCTTTTGTTTACTTTGTTTGTTAATGATATTGTGTCTTGTGTTAGTGACGCAAATATTCTTCTCTTTGCTGATGATGTTAAACTGTTTTTAAGTGTCGAGTCAGTAATGGATTGTGCTCGTCTTCAAGCCGATATAGATAGTATTTCAATTTGGTTTGTTCAAAACTGCTTATCGCTTAATCCCGGAAAAAGTAAATCAATTGCATTATCTAGAAAGCGCGAAATCATTTATTTTTCTTATAGACTTGATGGTGCCTTGATTCCAAGGGTATCTTTAGTAAGGGATCTAGGTGTCCGTATTGACAGTTCTCTCCTGTTTAATGAACATGTGTCTATAACTGTTAATGCTGCTTTAAGAGTGCTGGGAATAATTTCTCGATTGTGTCATCAATTTTCATCACCCTTTTGTTTGTTGCATTTGTTTAAGTCGCTAGTCCGATCACGCTTAGAGTTTTGCTCGATAGTCTGGAATTCTTTATCGCTTAGTCAATCAACTGCAATCGAAAATGTTCAAAAACGGATGATAAGAATAGTGTACGACCGCTATATTGGAAGGAGGTGTTTTTATCACTATGAAACATTGCTTAACCGCTTTTCACTATGTAAACTTGCCATGAGGAGGCAGTTCAGGGATTTTGTTTTTCTTCATAAAGTTGTTCATGGTCATGTCAATTCAATGGTTCTGCTGCAATCTATAGACTTTCATGTTCCGCAAAGGATGAGTCGAACTGTGTCAACGTTTTATCCCTCGTGCATGTCTTCTATATCCCCTTTGTCAAGAATTCAATTGGCCTTCAATAAGGAACATCACCTCGACATTTTCGTTTCCCTTAATGATTTTATCTTGATGGTTCGCAACTGGATGTCTTTCACATAAATATCGCAAGCATTTTTTATTTCCACTTTCGTATATTTGTAATCTATATTTATGTATATTTTTATTGTGATATGTACTTAATGTATTTAATGTTTGATATAGTGTGTTGTGTAAGTTTCCTTTTTGTGCACCACAGGATCAAACTGTAAAGTTGTTTGTGGGCACGTGCAAATAAAGATTTATTATTATTATTATTATTAGCTATTATTCTAAAACTCGCTACTGTTAAGTTGTCTGTGGCAGTTTCTTACGCGGGAAGTCCCAACCTTTGTGTTAAAATAAATTAAGTGGATGGCACTGGTTATCTAAATATAATCAATAAATCACTTAAATGACTGTCGAAATGGGAGCGAGCACGGTATACAATTTCTTAAACTTCATAAGTAAACCGACCAACCGAATGTTTACGTCGCAAAAAAAAAGATTGAGAACCTCCTACACATGTAGGTGTGATATTATCAACAAACAAATCGCCTGATGTTGAAGTACCATTATTTCTAGCCTCAGATAAAATACAAGTTAAACGTTCGTTGCCTATCTCCTCCGCGAGTTTCCTCACATAATAAAAAAAAAACTGTTTTCGATATGTTATGAATACAAAGAAGTATACATTCAGACAATACAGATGGTCTCCTTCCGCTAATTATTCTTGACGCCTTCAGATCCTAAATGCGCTATATAAATATACGCGCTTCTTACTGAGAATGTCCCGCCACTATTACTAAACAAAGCTCAGTTGCCATAAGGACCTTTGAACCCTCGTGATGTCTTAGTCGTCCAGTAGACATATCGGACTACAGTTTCCGAAATAAAGCAAGAAAGCGCGGTGAGACGCGACGAAAAACACGAATACAACGCATCCGTCAAGGCGCGGAGGGGAGAGCGGAGCAGCAAGTTGAAGCAACCTAATGGCTGCCGCGTCACGTGATTCCAAGATGGCAGCGCCCATGCTTGGGAGGATGAAATGGTCTATACACCAACTCATGTTTACAAACAAACTGGAGCGCCCCTAGCGGACGCCACCGGCGCCGCGCACGCGCGATGGGGGTGTGGCCAAGAAGCTCGCCGTCGCCCATAGACAAACCATTGGAATGCGATGTTGTCGGCGTCGGTGTGAGTCCCCCTGCCCTTTTTCGCGTTTGAATTGTTGATTCTACGTCTTCCTGGCGATGTCTGACTACTTGAGCGGCGTCAGCGAAATTACCGAGGCTCGTTACACCGCAAAACTTCGCGTGAATAAAGTGACATGTGACGATTCATTCCGCGATGATGCCGCAGTATGTACGCTAAAGCCTGATTCGCATGATGCGACTTCGCTCGCAATTTTCAGTCGCGACGCCGCTCGGGCTGCAAAAGCGTGAACCGTAGCTGAGATGGTCAACGTCGATACTGAAAATCGCAAGCAGAATCGGACCAAGTGAATTAGGGATAACAACTCGGTGATGGTCACTGGTAACAATGATCAACATCTCCTTGTATCTACTGTTTACATCGAGCCTGCTTACCAAACCTTCAAATTTAAGTCTTTTGAGGCCTGCACTTACTTCTTATCGCAAGTACCGGGCCAACATTTAGTCTACGGGCCGGCGTCGTCTGAGAGTGCAGACGACAAGCAGAAACGTTTGAAAGAGCAGACGACAGTTCGAACGATCAGGCGGCCGTTTGAACTTGAAGACGCACTGAACGTAGTCCGCAGGTGGTTCGCACAACTTGACGGTTTTCTGGCGTTCATGTTGGAACAAAACAAATAAATCTGATGACCACAAGTATCCGTGAATTCAACCCAAAGTGCTTCCCGCTCAAGCAACCGTTATCCGACGGCGTCTGCTTTTCCCTTTTCACGGCACATATCCAGATTCTCGGACGAACCGAGCACGTGAAAACTGACCTTCAAACTTTTCTCGACACTTTTGGTACGGCCCCAGTCACGGCGTTTTGACGAGAAGGCAGGTTTTTGTCTGGTTCCTTTCAAAACAACGCAGTAATACACGTCTGGCATGGGGACTTCTGCCCACAGCCCCAGACCGGAAGTGCGACCAACACAGCCGTAGCGAACGGCTGTGTTTTTCATGCTCTCCGATCAAGAAATGCTCGGCGCCAAGCCCAGCCCCATGCTACCAAATTTGGACCCTTCTTCTGAAATTCATGGAGGCCCTAATCCTCCCGTGAATCAAGAAGAAGCGACCAAGACTTCTAGCCAACCTGGCCAGAGACCAACCAGAAGCCATGGACACGAGGACCGCTGCCGCCGGACAAGGCAACGCCGGACCCGTCGCCGACACGACGGGGAAAGCAGGCCAGGCCAGTACGCTCTCGATACTAAAGAAACTGACCTTCGAGGTTCCCACTGTATTTCAATTCAGTGAGCGAGCCACAGTTCCTTCAGCTAGCACGGCGCCCTCAGCCGAGCAAGCCTTGAGGGCTCTCCTGTCGACCATCTCAAAGGACAGCCTCATCGACATCTTCAAGAGCATTCTAGGCGAATCTCACAATATAGTTCCCATAGCCAAGGCAAAGAAGAATAAACCGGCGGCCAAGAAGGCCCCGGCAAGTACCCCAATGTCGGTCGCAAGCGAGATGGTTCCGCCGGTACCGGTGGTGCCAGCCGCTGCGCCTGCACTTCCAGACGTTACGTCTGACAAAGCCGCGACGAGTCGGCAACACGGCGCGACGCAAGCTACGTCAGGAATCAAGAACACCGTAGGCGTCGCACGAGCTGCGGCCGAAGAAGAACAGTTACCAGAGAACGACTGGACAGTCGTCACGAACAAAAAAGAAAAGGAAAAGGGTCAGTGGAGACCCAACACATCCAGCTGCCGTCGCCGCCGCTACATCTCGGCAACGCCGTCGACAGTTCGAATACAAGATCCGCCTGACAAGATCACGTGTTCCGATCAAGCCACTCTTACCCCAGCTCTAGATGCACATCTCGGGCGCCCACAAGAACGCATTGTTCACCATGCATCTAATCGAGAAAG
>JAZHYW010026150.1:0-32948 GCA_037355805.1 Ixodes ricinus | reverse complement strand
GTAGCGAGTTTTAGAATAGCGTGCACAAAGAAATACCGTCGTTTCTATTTGCAAATCCATAACGCGGTTTGGGTTTGGTGCATGCGCAATAATGACGACGCTTTTTTTTTTTTTTATTTGCGTATTACGCTGTTTTAACTTTTGCCAGTATCTAAAGTCCGCAACAACTGACGCAAAAAAAAAGAAAGAAAAAGAAAGCCGTCTGCATAACAATCATTTGAGTCCAGGATTGTCGAAGGCGAATAAAGGTTTACCTTTGGTGGCTGGCGACGCCGAAATTTACAAAGCAAATCTGATCAAACAAATAAATATTTGTTCACACAGGTCCATGAAGTGGTGCCTAGCGCTAGAATCTAGCCAAACGTTCCGAGCTATTTCTCCTTCTGCGCCTTTTAATTATATTTGGCCAATTTTACGGTAGACAAATGTCAGATTTAATTTGACGGGCCTGTCACTTATATCATATCTTGAGTAAGCAAATGTTCATATAAAAATAATTTATTTCCTAGAGCCAATATCGTGAAATACTGCTTATGAGTACTTTAGCAGGGTTTATAATCTAAGAAATTTCCGACTCAGCCTGTCAAAACATGCTCGAGTACTGAATTAAAAAAGAAGCCAAGACGATACTGCTTGTTTATATCAATTATCTGCGTCATTACACGATACGCTCTTAGTCTGCGAAGTTCACTAAAGGTTGGGTGCCCACGAAAACCAAACAGTGAGTAGTAAACTCGCGAGTTCATCTGTTCTGGCCGATTCAGCACATTGCTAATCACCGGTTTGAGTTGAGCTAGTTGGTACATGTCTATGAGAAACAGCTTGAACGCTAAACACTTGCACACAGACAGGACAGGGCATAGACAGATCTGAACTATAAACTATTTAATACTTTTCCCTCCACCTCCTATTCTTCTTAGTCCCTTCGAGAAATCCACGCATGCGAGATAAGGTCCACTTTTTAGAATTTTTTTTCGTCTACGCTTTATTTTTATATGTACTTATCATTCTTTGTTATTTTTGAAAAATTCTGAAAGTGCATCTTATCTCGCAATCGTGGAATGCTCGAAGGGACTAAGAAGAAGAGGAGGTGGAGGAAGAAGAAGTATTAAATAGTTGATAGTTCAGCTCTGTGTATGTCCTGTCCTGTCTCTGTGCAAGTGTTTAGCGTTCAAGCTGTTTCTCATAGATATTGCTAATCAAGTTGTCGATATGCTTCTTTACATTCACGTTTTAGTCTCTTCATTAGTTTGTTTTTCTGGAAACTGGTGTCATCGGGTACGGCCGTAGACGATGGTAATCTTCCCTGTACATCAATTAGGCGTTTCGCAACCGACCATATCCAGATACATACAAGGAGTTCGTAAAAAAAAAGCCCGCAATTTAGGGTAAAATACACCTCGTAGTCCTCAAAGTGGCTCAATACCACTGTTTCATTGGTTGTGTGCTACAAGGAAAATAATCGTATCACAAAGTTAAGCAAAAATAACGTAAAACAGGAACATAGCCACGTTCACGTTGAAACCGAAACCAACCAAATTGAAGCAACCCAATGGCGCCGAGTGCGTCAGCGCCCTCTATTTGCCGGTGAGGCAACTACTAAAATGAAAAGGTCTATAGTCAGCGCGCAAGATGGCCGCCCAGCTCCAGCCTCCCAAGAAGTTGGCGTTTACAAGACGGCCGCTGTCGTCATTGGCCTCCTTGCTCGAGACCCTATGGCGAAGAACCAGATTGCACCAGCACGCGCCACGAAGATTCAGCGACGGCTGCCCGTATGCGGAGGAGCTGGCATCTCCTCCGTTCAGGACGGGTGCTTTTCGTGAATCGCAGTGCTGTGAAATTAATTGTTTCTCTTTCGGTGTTTTCTTCTAAGAAAACGTTTTGATAATAAATGCCTGTGACCTCAACAGCAGCGGTTAAGCCGACATTTTCCTCCGACTGCAACTAACTCAAATATGACTAACTTTCCACGGATATAAAGTTTTTTCAATATCATTTCTCATTGACTGCTTGTGTGTATTGAAAGATAGGTGTCGTGTTCTTATGTTTTTTTTATTATTGTAGCCTCCCTGTAGCTAATCTTAAAAAATATATTAAGAAAGGGAGAGCAGTAGTTTTTTGTTCTGCTTTAAAGGGGTACGGAAGCAAAATTTTAGCGCCTATTCCTTTGTGTAGACGTGGTCTCCTTCATGACAGCAGCTCACAAATGGCAGTATTTCGTCTGTAAACAGAAGAAAAGCAATTTTAAAACAAACAAAACGATTTTCCAATACCACCTAGTACTTAAGGTCCGAGCTTTGTTGGAATGTCTCGCGTCACGGGCCCATCAAGAGCTACGCCACGGTGCGGCGTGTCCGATGGAGGCGTGCAGGAGCAAGCTGCGCTTGTCGCACCTTTCAGGCCTAGTACACCATACCTCGGACATTCCCATTTGGCAGAATTGTAACGCGCTGACGATAAAGCTGGCACCCCTAGTGACGACGACCGTAATTACTGTACCTTTGGCCGTGTATGGGCCCCTGACGTTGCGAGAGTGACGTCATGGGCGAATATCCCGAGATGCATTGTGCCGACTCGATTGCTGATTTGGAAGCGCTTGCCAAAATCCATCGGTTGGAACGAAAAATATAGCCATCAGCTGAAAATACAAACGTGTGATTTTCATTTACGGATATCATGGATCAAATTTCACCCATTTCGAAGTGTTCCTGGGATATTTCAAGTTTTGATTTTGTACCACCTTAATGTCCCTCCTGAGGTTTTGTTGAAAAAAATAAATAAGGCAAGGAGAATCTAATAAATTGAATTATACTAGTTTGTTACATCGTCACGACACTATATGTACTACTATGAGCGCAAGCTCAAGCCCGAGCTTGCGCCTCTTTTTCCATTCTTGTTCTTCAGTTCTGATGTTCTGCTCTATAATTAATTAAACCTAAGCCTAAAAGTGAATAACCTCTGCTTCGTCGCCGGCAGGGTCTGTGCTGACTGTGAACCCTGGCCACTACTCGTCTTCCATCAGAGTACCCCATCACCTGGCCGCTCTACCAGCCCTTTCTGGATGTCTCCTGCTGCCAAGGAGCAGTCTAATCGTTGAACCACCGAATCACCAACATTGTTGCCTCTCCGTCAAAAAATTGCTACAGGCAGGCCGTTCCACTTGTGGGGAAGCCGTGTCCAGAGCTGATCCGCCTGCTGTTGGTGCTATCTTCTTGGGGTGCCTACGGTTGTCATTTGTATACCATCAAGTGAGCAGACAACTTCAAGAATCCACCATACGCCTAAACTGCGCTCCCACACAGTCTCTCCCGCACCAAAACGATGGTTGGCTCCCTCGTGCGGGGACGAGTCCAAATGCATATAGACAAAAATCAGTTTGGGATCAGATGCGGTAGCCGAATAACAGTTCAGAAGAGTACTTCCTATCTTTTGCTGAGGTTCTGCAGCAGCGGAGCTTCACCGACAGTGGGGAAGTGCTTGCAAGCCTGGTTCATAGACTGCGAACCTGAACCCTTGACTCCACATATCGCATGCTCGGCTAACCCGATGAACTGCGGATGATACAAAGTGGTAGTGGGGTGCTGTACATGGCCGTTGTAAAAACTGGTTGAAAAGAGTACTATTAATCTGGATCCGTTGTTAAACACAAGTGTCCTTGGCTGTTCAAATCTACCAAAGATGTCGCACTGGGCTTCCACTGTGGTCTCGGCCGATGCTTCTATCCGCTTTGAGTCTGAGTGGACCACGATAAGTATTACGTAACTCTCCAGCTGTACGGCATATATACAAGCCGAGGTCAGCGTTGCTTGGTATCCAACCAGCTGACGCGAACCTGCACCAGAGGCATTTAACAGGACTGGGCATATGTCTTGCACCTTCTTACATGTTCTTAAATGTCTTTGTCAACACCGGGGTACCAGAAGATAGTGTTTGCCAAGCTCTTCATGACTGACCTGCCTGGACAGGTGTCGTGGAACATAGCCTCCTGTATACTGATAATGCCTGCTCAATTGCCGGTGGCCACCTATCACCACAAGGGTGCGTCGCTTCCCTATACAAGGCAGAAAATGTGAAGGATGAGAATAAGCCTCTCTCGTGCCTTGTATTCTTGGTGCTGTTTTTGGCATTTATCGTGGTGCCTGTAAGCAAGAAAGCGCCGGGGCGGTCATTTCACGATACCCCAAGCAACACCCGGGATCATGGAAAGTGACTGAAGCTTATTTTGAGGAAAGACTGCGTCCCAAATTCTACCTCTTATATACTCAATATTGTGCGTCAGGCACCCTTTTGTGACGGACATTAAGGAAGGTCTATCTGGTCCCCTTTCGTGCATTCTGCTGAGCCTCTACCTAAAGCCCATCTTGGCTCAGGCCTCTCTGGTGTCAAAGCTGGATGAGTCCATGTACCCTTCCAGGGCCTCTTTTGGCGCTGCTTGACTGGCTCTCACTGCTTACCTACCCACATCTTTCTCGCACTGCGCGAGGCATATAGTGAGAGGCGCCTTACAACAGGCAGAGTGCGTCATTACGAAACGTGAGCCCCGGCACAGCTAACACCTTCCACCTTTTCCAAGCGCTTCAAAATAGTTTTTTTTTGCAATGTCTGATATGAAGGAACAGTTGCGGCCGTAAAATTTTGTTTTAGGAAACACTGTGCCAGAAACTCTCGTAATGCTTCAGAAAGCTTACAAAGAAGATGCTAATAAAAAATCGCAAGTCTATGAGTAATTTTCTCGCTCTATGGCCGGTGAATTATTGATCGACGAGCAACCTCGTTCAAGGCGACCCTCAACCTCCTCAATTGATGAAAACATCTAAAAACTTGGGAATTGTTCACTCCGAGTTTGTTCCTCTTGGTGAATCTGTTAATCAGGTGTTTTACCTTGGAATTTAGCGACACTTGCGAAACTCACTAAGGCAGAAAATCTCCGAAGTGAGGGAAAGGGAGAATGATAGTTCCATTACAACAATGCACCAGCACACACTGTCCTGTCAGTGCAACAATGTTTAGCAAAAATGGCCATGACAACGCTTCTCCACCTCCCGTATTCTCAGGACCTCGCCCTGTGTGACTTTTTTTCTGTTCGCTCGTATGAAAAGTCTTGAAAGGAAATAGTTTTGTGAATGTGGAAGGTCCTTCAAGTCAGACATTGCAAAAAACAAGGAATGATCTTGAAGCGCTTGGGGAAAAAATTCACAACATGCTCTAGATCCTTAGCAGTCGACGCCGGTCGGCAAACTGACTCGGGAATGGTGCCGCTTAGCGCTGTTAGAGGCGGATGCTGGTACTACGAACGCCCTGGCATCCTGAAATTCATTCCAGTTACTTTTGGGTTCTCCCTCATACTTTCTTTATTGTTCAAACTTTGGTGCTATGGCCCAGAATCTTGCTTGGTGTAAATATATCCCTTTTTGTGCTATACATATTTCAGGTATTTTTTTTAATGGTGAAATTGCTGCAGTGTTGCGTGTTTTGATTATTTATTAAGTTTGTAACGCATACATAACATTGTTTTTTTGGATAAATGTTCCCTGTTTTCATATAAATTTATTGGTTTGTTTCATATTCAAAGGTGCCAATAAGAAAGCTGCAAGGTCGTTTCTGGCTTCAGAAAGTATCATTACTATAATTCTTATAGTTTGATAGTCCAGTGCTGGAAAAAGACTCCTTTTCAGATTTCTATTTCCACAATGTTTCAAAAGTATCTACATGGTTATTTTAAACGTTTTCAGTCTTTTTAAAGGTAAAATATCTTCAATATAAAAATTGTATATCGGTTTTGGAAAATAAAAGAACACAAACAATTAACACCTGAACACTTCGCCTCCATTATATGCACATATATATATATATATATATATACAGGGTGTTTCACGAAAGGTGGACAAATTCGATATTGCAAAAACTACGCGTCGCACACAAAAAAAGGCTTGTGTCGTTTTGGTCCTGGGCCAGGGGCCTATTTAGGAAAATTAATAAAGTCCGAGATAATTAAATTGTTAATTATTTTTGCGTAATTAACTTTTTTAATATTGGGTTTAAGGGCATGGTTTCAATTAGAAAATTGCTCAGCATCATCGAAAAACACTAAATCAACAAATTGCAGAACGATAGAAGGCACGCGAAGCATTTTACAGCTTTCTGAAAAACCGTACAAATTCGACGGGTTTTTAAGTTTCGGTTTGTTATCGGAGCGCATCTCCGCCCCGGCAGCACCGCGCCCCGTGGAGAGATAGTGCAACCAGCCTCTGCTGCGTCGCGCGATGACAGCGCAGCAGAGGTTAGTTGCACTATCTCTCCACGGGGCGCGATGCTACGGGGCGGAAGATGCGCTCCGATAACAAACCGAGACTAAAACCCGTCGAATTTGATACGGTTTTCAGAAAGCCGTAAAATGCTTCGCGCTGCCTCTATCGTTCTGCAATTTGTTGATTTAGTGTTTTTGATGATGCTGAGCAATTTTCTAATTGAAACATATGCCCTAAACCTAATATTAAAAAAGTTAATTACGCAAAATAATTAACAATATAATTATCTCGGACTTTAATAATTTTCCTAAATAGGCCCTGGCCCAAGACCAAACGACACAAGCTTTTTTTAGGCGACGCGTAGTTTTCGCAATATCGAATTTGTCCACCTTTCGTGAAACACCCTGTATATATATACAGGGTGTTTTTTTAACTTCACCAAATTTTTTAAAAAAAGGAAATGTTTTATGAATGCAGTTTTCACTGCGTGCTTCTATGTTTCGGCGGACATTAGATTGAATTGAATTGAATATACTTTATTCAGACAAACGTCTTGGAGGATAGGGCAAAAGGCGACTATGGTCGCCTGACAAGGGCCCGTCCCCTGTACAGTCTGGCAACAAAGTGCACAGAAAAAAACGAATCAAAACAGTTATATCATTACACAAGGACACAGTGACATAGAAAATGTGAAATAATAAAACAGAAACACATAAAAATACCGACACAGATTACATTAGACGTAGAAGAAAACTTTTTATGGTGCTTTAAATGTGTGTAGTGTATTAGAGCTATTAATCATGGACAGTATTTCAGGATGGTTATTTAATAATTGTGCGATCTGATTAAGTATTTTTTGACTACCATAATTGGTGGCGTATTCTTGACTGTAGGTAGTGAGTATGACGGGAAGGTGTATGTGGATCCCTCGTTGATGTAATTTTCTGACGAACTCAGGGTGTAGTTTAATTTTGTGGAACATGTATATTGCCAATTTTTGAGTGAGTGATTGTTCTGCTGTAGAAGGGAGATATTTGATGAAATATGGGCAGGTGTGTTCCCGATATGATACATTGGCGATTGAGCGCACTGCTCTGTTCTCGCAATAGAAGTAGCCCAGATAAACAGGTCTCGAGCATGTACCCCATACTGAAACTGCAATAGCTTAAGCGAAGTGAACAAGAGTAAAATAGAGCTAGCGCTAGCAACTGAACCGGAAGAATATATTTTAGCCTACCTGCAATTCCTATTGCCCGTGATATGTCAGGTCGAAGATCCGATCATTATGGTAAGACCAATTTAGATTTTCTTGAAAAAATACTCCTAAAGACTTGCAGGTTTTACGTAGCCATTTTTCAGTGATCCTAAATCGATATGCTTAGTTTTCGATTAATATTTCTATTTTTCGCTCTCAATCTCATACACTTCGTTTTTTCAACATTTAATTCTAATTAATTGCGCCAACCACGCACTTAACTCTATCATCCAGTTGATCACTGCTTCAATGTTTTCAAGCTGATCTATGTTTCGTCCGAAAAAAATACGTTTGTGTCATCTGCATAAAGTACAATATCAGGAGTATGTGCTATGCCCAACAATATCATTAATGTACATTAGAAATAAAAGTTGGTCCAAGTATTGATCCTTGAGGAACCCCATAATGTATATTACCGGTTTCTGATTTTTCGCAACCAAGATTGTGGTGTATTCGGCACGTACCGATCATCGATTACGACCAGTTGTAGGACGCAAGACCTCTTATACCATAATTATAAAGCTTTTTAGAGTAGCTACATAGCTAGATTGAGATCGAACGCTTTTTTGAAATCTAAAAATATCCCTAATGTATAAAGCTTGGTTTCCAAATTAGTTAAAATTTACATTCTTAATATTCGAGTAAAGCTTCTTCAGTGGAATTCCCTTTCTGAAAACCATATTGCTGTTCTACAAGGAGATTATGTCTGCTACAAATGATCCGTCAGTCGTGCAGGTGTATCTGTCATCTGTTACTTTTGAGAATGTTGGTAATACGGATATGGGTCTGTAGTTGATTTAACGTGTCAATTGGTCCACCTTTTTGTATCGCTGGCTACTCCGGGCGATCTTTGGTGTCGGAGGAATATACCCCTGTGCTTAATATTTTATCACATATTGCAGAGAGAGGAAGATCTCGTTATATCAGCAATTGCTTGCCATGGGTTTAACTTTTAATTCATCATCGCCACATGCGCCACTGTTTTTTAATGAATTTATCACGTTAAAAACTTCGGTCTCCGTGGTTGATGATAAAAACATAGATCCTGGCGGGCGTGTCGACATGCAAAATTCAAAGTTTTTCGTGGAGCGGAGGATGGCGATTGGAGCGCCTGAATGTAAAAAATGGGCATTAAACAAATTTGCAAGTGTTTTACCTGAATAAATCAACACCATCGATTCTGAGGACACTTGGGATAGTGCTGTACTCAACTTAGAACATCAGTTCCTTTGCTGCCTTCCATACTTTCATTGGATTATGTTGAATGGCAGTAAATTTATTTTATGTGGTAGTTTGCCTTTAGACTTCTTTATGTCGGAGCTTAACTTGTTTTCGTATCTTTTGTGGTCGCTCAGTTAATTCTAGGTCGGAATATAATCATCACTATTATCAGACTAATTAACTAAAATATGTTAATTAACTTTTGATTACTGTAATTAGGGTATATGTTTATAATACGAACTTTAGGCAGTCATATGCAAGCTGTTCCATTTTGTAATTCGTATGCTAGCTTGTGTACCGCTGATATTCGTCCCACGAATTTGCACTTTTATCCGGCTAACGTAGCAGGGTTCAGCTATATAGTAGCCATTCCAGTGGGTTTGCCAATTGAGTGGATAAAGTCAGATTAGGTAAAAAATTCGGGGGCAGATATCTTGGAACACAGGCACTTACCTGGTCACGAAATGGAATAGTTTTAGCATATGACTGCCTCAAATTACAGCGATATAAGCATATGTCTAATTGCAGTAATTAAAAAGTTAATTAACGGATTTTGGTTAGTAGTTTGATCGTAGTGATGATTCTATTTCCATCTAACGTCCATCAGCCATAGTAAACACGCAGTGAAAACCGCATTCATAAAACTTTTACCCCTTTATTCACGATTTGGTGCAGTCAAGTCAAAACACGCCTGTATATACAGTATAGTTTTGGTTTGTAATGCCCTAACTTATCTTGAGCATCACACACTGTTTATATGAAGTAGTCCCACCTGCTGGAAAGTACCAACCATTGACAGCGTCAACAGAAAACTGAAGGGTTCAAGATAATTTGATATGGGCTGCATATGTGCTCCGAGATGTAGCACATAAGCAAAAACAAAACAAAAACCTCGGCTTTGCTGGACTATATGATATATGCTGCAGTTACTTCCAATACTTTTTGCTACATAAGTTTCAATTTAGATTTGTTTTGTTTTTTAGGTAGAGCAGTGAACTTATTTTTTAGTTCACTCGACCAACACGCGAACTTACATGCCGACAGCTTTTATGACCGCTGCAATTAAGTCGCCTATTCTAAGCCCGCCACTGAACTTAGAGGAAAAAGGAGTGAATTGAGACAACACAAAGATTAAGAGAATTGTGTTACCACTAGACGATTACTGAATAGGAATGCAGATATTGTTGCCTAACTTTGCTGCTATTACACAAGCGAAACGAGCATGAAGCCATATGGCTTGGTATGCTTGTCACTGCGTGAACCTGGAACCGAAACTGATCGGGAGCACGCCGAGTAGTGTTACTTTAGCCGATTACTTTCATATCATGTTTCGCTTCGAAGCGCCAGATTAAGACAGGTGTCTATAGTCGGTTACAAGTCGAGAAGGTAGGAGAAGCTCCTCCCACAAGCGTGATTCGCCCGTTTCAAATCCCTCCGCAGTCGAAAGAAGAGTTCATTGGAAACGCTCCTTCTTCCGCTTCAATTGATAGATAAAGCGCGAAACACATGTCACGACGAAACCGTCCGATCCGACGTGCGGACTGCCGGAATGACCTTGGGGGAGAAGGTTTTGTAGCACCGGAGAGCGTTGAAAACCCTCGCCTCCGACCGTCGTAATGCGCGGTCGGACGTCGGATCGGACGGTTTCGTCGTACATGTGTTTCGCACTTAATGGCTACAGAGTGATGCCAACTTGTCTCCGATCCATTTTTGTATTCATCGGAGAGGGAACCGAGCCCTGAAAGCAGCCTTTGTACCCATCGGAGAGGAAGCTAATCCCCGAAAGTCGTCTTTGTTTCCATCGGAGGGGAAGACTCTAATCTCCCTCTTGTGGCTTCCACAATGCTAAGTCAAAATCGAAAGATAAAGCAAATATGTACACGAAAGGCAAGACCTTTCGTCACGGAAACGATGGGACGCTATTGGATGCGGAAGTGGCGGAGGGATATATGATTCCCTTTGAAAGGCATTTGCCGCTACCTTCTTAACCTGTAACTTATAATAAGAATAATAGTAATAGTAATAATAATACAATAATAATGTTTATTTTTCCATCAAACAAATGATGGAGGGAGACCGAGGGAAAAAAGCTGCACCATGCAGCTTGACGAGTCCCCGGCCCTTCTCTCACACAAACAGCAGTGGCACAAGAAAAAAATAAACAAGACACGGTTAAAGATTAAAACAGCGCAAGGACACGGACAAGAACAAGAAGGTAGACGAACAAGGCGTTGCTCGTCTACCTTGTTCGTCTACCTTCTTGTTCTTGTCCGTGTCAATGCGCTGTTTTAATCTTTAATCATGAAATACCAACTAGCCCAAACTTCTACTTTAGTAAACAAGACACAATGACATTCAAAAAGTAATCGGGCGGCAATATTAACGTTTTTCGTAGTAACATGATACATACATTGAGAGTTCTATGGAACTACATATTTATGTAATACATGATATATACCATAGATACATTGGGAGGATACATACACAGAAAATGTCATACAAATATGCATTTAGATATATACACAGAAAACACGAAGAATTATACATCTCAAAGCTCTGGAAAGGAATACTAAAAAACCACACTGGAAAAAAATTCTCGAATATCTTTTCTCGATGACTTAATGGGATCAATATTTTTGGAGCTAAGAAAATTAAGTAGGTTTGGAAGCGTATAAGATAACATTTGCTCAGCATAGGTGGTTCTAATATTGGGTAACTTCCAATTTTGCAAACTTCGAGTGGGGTAAGTTGGCACTTTTGGAGCAAGAGAAGTCAGGTCAATCAGATTAAGATGATCTTTTTGTACTTCAGATATATAACTCACGCACATACGATATTTATATATCTATTAACATTAATCAATTTTAAACTTTTGAATAAGGGTTCACTAGGGTGGTCGTATGGGACATTTGAAATGTTTCTTAGCATTTTTTTCTGCAACAGAAGTAGTTTATTTAAGTTTGTACTTGTACTATTACCCCAAACTAGGTGGCAGTAGTTTATATGAGAAAAAATAAGGAGTTATAAATAAAAAGTTTGACACTTCTTGGCAAAAGATGGCGGTGTCGATACATCAAGCCAACAACACGCGATAGTTTAAGCAAAATATAATTAATATGATCGTCCCATCGCATTTGATCCGTGAATGTAACACCAAGAGTCTTAAAGCTAGTGAGTGTATCAGCGACGAGGACACAAGACCATCATGGCGAGCAGTGGAACGAGTCAACTTTATCTTCTTCTCCTGCTAGTCTATTTACATGCACCTCGTGCCGGTATATCCCGATACACCCCCTTTCTTTACCGAGAGAGCGGGAATGTCAGACTTGCGGACTCAGGTGTATCCACACGACCGGACCGGGCCGCGGACCGATTGATCACGTGATGCGCGGTCCGCGGGCCGCTCGGCTGCAATGAGCATCCACACGGCCCCACGCAGCACAAGACGTCGAGATGACGTCGAAATAAGGTCCTCGACGTTGGGCGACGTCGAAGTCCTTAACAAACTTTTTATCGACGGCATTGGTACGTCCACATGAGAGGTTCCGACAACGTCAAACACGCGACGTAGTGACAACGTCATAAGCTTCACCTCGACGTCTTCAACAGTAATCGACGTCTGTTCGACGTCTTGCATGAGAAGTTCTTTGAACGTCGAGCACGAGACGTCATACAAATGTCCTGAGCAACACCTTGACGTCATCGACATTATTCGACATCAGTTCTACGTTTTTTCAGGAGGTTCTTCGGACGTTGAGTGCGAGACGTCCCAAGAATGTCTTTAGCAGCTACCTTGACGTCATTGGCGATAATAGACGTCAGGTCTACGTTTTCTCCGGGAAGTTCTTATAACGTGGAGCACGAGACGTCCCAACAACGTCCTGTGCAACACCTTGACGTCATCGACAATATTCGACGTCATTTTACGTTTCCTTTGGGAGGTTTCTTGTAACGTTGAGCGCGAGACGTCTCAACAATGTCTGAGCAACACCTTGACGTCATTGGCAATAATAGACGTCAGTTCTCACGTTTTCTCCGGGAAGTTCTTTGAACGTGGAGCACGAGACGTACCAACAGTGTCCTGAGCAACACCTTGACGTCATCGACATTATTCGACGTCAGTCCTACGCTTTTTTTTCGGAAGGTTCTTCGAACGTTGAGCAGGCGAGACGTCCCCATAGTGACTGAGCGAACACTTTGATCACCCTAAACAAGCGCCTTATAGGCCTGAGGTGCTGTCACATCACTTCAAAATTTCCCGTCAATGTCAGCATTTTTTATACTGTGCATGCAATCCACATTTTAACCTGGCTGAGCTGCTGAAATCTCTTACAATATTATCATTCTCGTGAATGTTTTTTAGCAGGAATTGCTTAAAACGCCGAGAATTCACAACAACAAAAAACAGGATTTAGCTCGGAGTCAGCGGGGCTGCTAACAGCATTTTTAGCGTTTCTAACTTAATATAAGCGTCTTTGAAGCTGTAAGAGAATGACAATATTGTAAGAGATTTCTGCACCTAAGCCAGGTTGAAGGGTGGACAGCATGCACAGTAACGAAAACGTTGTCATTGACGAGTAATCTTAAAAGTGATATGACAGGTCCTTGGGCACTATAGGACGCTTGTTTAGGGTGACTCTAATTACACCAAAAATTGTCTAACGATGGAAGTGGCCGAAATTACCGATCACTACGAAGTACACCATTGCCATGATTCTTGGACAGCGTGCCGGGGCGCTTAGGGGACTTAGCAAATGGGCTATTCCGTCCGAATATACATGCTTTCGCGAGCATACCATAGAGAAATATAGTACTACGTAAAGAGTGGCCACTCGCGCCGTTTCGCGGCTCAGGAGCAGGGACTCTACCGCGTTAGTAGGCAACAGTGCCACTGCCTTTTGAACTTTCGTCAGATATATAATATTAATAAATAACTTCATTGTATAGAGTAAACTTTAAAATTATCACGAACTTTGAGCATTTCTCAAAACGACTTCAACGGCTGTGGCTATGGCTGCGTGAACGACGGTTGGCTTCGGAGCCGTGGACTCGACGGAGGGCGGATGACTTTGGCTGCTTGGTCTGCGTCTCTTGCCTGTTGTGTGGGTTGAGTTGGTTCCGCGGCTTGTTGTCTCGGTGCGGGTTTCTAGTCATTATTCCGTTGCGGTCAGTAATGTGACTGTAGTTTCTTTGGTTGCGGACATTTGCATTCCCAGGTTACTGAATTTAGAAGCCACTGGGCCTGATTGTTCTTCTATTGTTGACTTATTAGTCAGATGGTCATATGTACAAGCGCGTGTCATGGAACTGAAAGGTAATTTTTTTTAATGCCTCCATCCTATTGCATTTGTCGTTGTAAGTCTCGCTGTAATACAGTACTTTTTGTGTTGCACTGCTGACGCGTTATTCATACATTTTGCATGTATTCTTATTTTTGCAATGCATGAATAACATACATCACTCATTGTCTTCAGAGTTGATATCTGTTTTGTGTCATAGTTACGAAAATCAAATACTTTGTGTGTCAATCTGGTGTCGTTCGCATGTCGTCGTCTTCAAGAGAGTTAGCACAAATGTGAAAATATCATTTTCGGTGTGCGGTCAGTTTGAATGATATGTAGCGCTGGATAACTTTTCTTTGCAGCATAATTAGGCGTGCGCTTATATAAACGAGTATATTTCAAACAAAACCATGGTATACAACTAACACAGACTTCTTTAAACTAGAGGACGCACTGCTACTACCTTGATACAGAAAAATGCCGCCAGAATTCATCTTGAATCCATCCATTCATCTGGCCATGCAGTTACATGCGTGTATCCATCCATTAAACACTGAACCAGGGACTATACTGGCCGCTGGGTGCGCTCGCTGACGCTGAATTGAACCGCTGGGGCTATCGGAAGTGTCCGCTCTTTACGTAGTACTATTATTTCATGAATGAGTACCTCTTCAAACGACGAAGCCACCAGATTCGGTTGACTCCATCGTTCCACGGTGACCCATGACCGGTGTCAATTGACATCCCGTTCAGTCTAGACGTATGCTCGACGTTTTGTGGTCGTTAAATGGGACGTTATTTCAATGTTGACATGACGTTATCACAGACGTGCGATCGACATTTTATGTCGTTAAATGGGACAATATTTTATCGTTAATGACGTTTTCGATTCGACATCCTGTTCATGTTAAAACGAGGTTCGGGCGAAGTTGATTGTTCATGATTGAAAAGGAAACAGCGCACCATTATAGCACTCTAAAGTTTTCATGCACACGAAGAATACCACTATACGCGCTGACCGACAACTCTTGGTTATATTTACAATTTTCGTTTTCGTCTTTCTTTGTGAACTAGGAGTTCTATGGCAAAAAATTGCTCTTTTCTTCTTTTGTTTGTGTTTTGTAATAGGAGCTAAACCATAAGATTATTGTAAGGCTAAGTACTCCAGTTCTTTTTGGATAACATTATGGAAGGAGTGCTGACACATCTCTCCTCTTGTCTGGCAATGTTCTCTGCTTCCATAATTTCTCTTGTTAGCTTGTCGTAGTTCCTGCCTAACACTGTGCATTTCTCCAGCTGCGCTGAGCAGCCACAGTCTCGACAGTGAATTCCTAGGTGTCCGGAGTTTTTGTTGGTGATGGTGCAGTGTGCTCACGAAGGCGATCGTTGACGTACCGTCCGGTCTGTCCTATGTATTGTCGTCCACAGGACAGGGGAAGGAGTAGACCACCTTTTCGGTACACTGTACGAAGTTGCTTTTATGTTTCTTCGTGCACCTGACTGTGGTTCCTGTGGGTGTATTTACTCTCTTGCACAAGCTATGAAGTTTGTTAGGGGCTGAGAAGACGATGTCCAGGTTAACTCTATTAGCTATTTTCTTTAGACCGTGGGAAAAGTTGTGAATATATGGAACAATGATCGGTTTCTTGGCTCTGTCTTTTTCTTTTTGTTTAATGTGGTCCCCTTGCTTGATGTCTTTGATGAGTCTTTCGGCCACTGATGTTAGTAAGGAGGTGGGATAGCCTGCGCATTTCAATCGTGAGACTTGCCCGTCGAAGCTTGTTTGCATGGAATGGCAGCATGATTTTGTAATTGCGTTGTTGAGACTTAACCGCGCAATGCTCCGCTTAACAAGCTTTGAGTGCGCCGAGTTGAAAGGTAGAAGCGGCTTTTTCCCCCTGGGCTCATAGGACCAGCAGACATGATTAGGTAAAATAAAAAGTCGCAGATCCAGGAATCGTAACGAGTGTTCAACTGGAAGTTCGTGCGTAATGTCCAATGGGTTCATGCAGCCTTTAAAGCTGTCTAGAACTTCGGCAACCATGGTTGTAAAGTCGTCATCATTGGTTTCTAGCACGATTAAATAATCGTCAACATACCAGAAGACCTCTATAACTTTGGAGGTATCCAACGTGTGCTGTAACTGTCCTGTCTTGGTGGGCAGATAGAGGTCGCATAAGGACGCGAGAGCGATCATGAGCACTAGTACGGCACTCGTTCGATATTCTGCTAGGATATGCATCAGGCATATCCGATGCATCGGAACCTGATGGCACTATTGATCCAGAATGCTCAGGCATATCTCAGAGTATTCGAACGATTACCTCATCTAAAATCCACGTTCGCTACTTGGGATAGTCACACATACCTACAAAAGCAGGGAGTCTGCATAGGATCATGCATTGCCCCTGTCCTAGCGACCTCTATCTTGCCCACCAAGACAGGAAGTTACAGCACACCTTGGATACCTCCAAAGTTATAAAGGTCTTCCGGTATGTTGACGATTATTTAATCGTGCTAGAAACCAATGATGACGACTTTACAACCATGGTTGCCGAAGTTCTAGACAGCTTTAAAGGCTGCATGAACCCATTGGACATTACGCACGAACTTCCAGTTGAACACTCGTTACGATTCCTGGATCTGCGACTTTTTATTTTACCTAATCATGTCTGCTGGTCCTATGAGCCCAGGGGGAAAAAGCCGCTTCTACCTTTCAACTCGGCGCACTCAAAGCTTGTTAAGCGGAGCATTGCGCGGTTAAGTCTCAACAACGCAATTACAAAATCATGCTGCCATTCCATGCAAACAAGCTTCGACGGGCAAGTCTCACGATTGAAATGCGCAGGCTATCCCACCTCCTTACTAACATCAGTGGCCGAAAGACTCATCAAAGACATCAAGCAAGGGGACCACATTAAACAAAAAGAAAAAGACAGAGCCAAGAAACCGATCATTGTTCCATATATTCACAACTTTTCCCACGGTCTAAAGAAAATAGCTAATAGAGTTAACCTGGACATCGTCTTCTCAGCCCCTAACAAACTTCATAGCTTATGCAAGAGAGTAAATACACCCACAGGAACCACAGTCAGGTGCACGAAGAAACATAAAAACAACTTCGTACAGTGTACCGAAAAGGTGGTCTACTCCTTCCCCCTGTCCTGTGGACGACAATACATAGGACAGACCGGACGGTGCGTCAACGATCGCCTTCGTGAGCACAACTGCACCATCACCAACAAAAACTCCGGACACCTGGGAATTCACTGTCGAGACTGTGGCTGCTCAGCGCAGCTGGAGAAATGCATAGTGTTAGGCAGGAACTACGACAAGCTAACAAGAGAAATTATGGAAGCAGAGAACATTGCCAGACAAGAGGAGAGATGTGTCAGCACTCCTTCCATAATGTTATCCAAAAAAGAACTGGAGTACTTAGCCTTACAATAATCTTATGGTTTAGCTTCCTATTACAAAAACACAAAAAAAGCAGAAAGAAGAAAAGGGCAATTTTTTGCCATAGGAACCCTAGTTCACAAAGAAAGACGAAAACGAAAATTGTAAATATAACCAAGAGTTGTCAGTCAGCGCTGTGTAAGTGGCTCTTTCTTTTGTGTGCATGAAAACTTTAGAGTGCTTGTTTTGAGGGTGCGCTGTTTCCTTTTCAATCATCCTGTTCAGTTTAGACGTATACTCGACGTTTTATGGTCGTTAAATGGGACATTGTGTCAACGTCGATATAACGTTATCACTTGACTTCCCGTCCAATTTAGACGCGCACTCGACGTTCTAAGGTCGTTAAGTGGGACGTTATGTCGACGTAAAATCCACCCTTTTTTCCAGACATTAGCCTTTCCATATTACGTCGAAGGGACCTGACGTTCAGACTTTCGACGTTCTTTCGACATGTGGTTCCTGACGTCATCACCTTCTTTCGACGTCTTTTCAACGTGTCTGTGCTGCCTGGGGCGGACCAAAAGAGCAGACGAGAGCGAACGGGCCGGTCGAACCCTCGACCTCACAGCTCCCCAAACGCATGCAGCGAGCTGCTTTGAGGCTATTTGTAAGGAGCCAAGATGGAGGTTCAACGAAAGAGACGTTTGGCCGTGGTGGCCCTGGCGTTGACTATTGAGGACGATGAGGACTTAAGTGAACCAAAAGGGCATGCTGGATGAAGCCCTGGATGTGCAGGAAAGATCTTGGTCTGCATAGTCAACCGTCAACCCTTTTCGTCGCACAACAAAAGGTTCGTCTTCTTCGTCTTCAACAGTTGGCGGTCAACAGCCAGCTTGTTGCCAGACTTAGCGCTTCAATTATACTAAAAACGCCGCGGTCCGCCGCCAAGGTCCGGGCGAGAAAAGTCGCTTGGCATTTCTCAAAGCGCGGGCCGCGGACCGCCGGCGGACCTCGAAAATCGGTGACGTAAGATCACGTGATGCGCGGCCCGCGGACCAAAACAGCAATTTGGTCCGTCGCGTGGATACACCTGGCATATCCCTGATGACGGGCGGTTGCCTCAACCGTGCTGAGGTGCGACCAGGAACGCCGGTGCGCCGTTGCTGTCGCGGCATCGCGTGACGTTCAATGGCACACAAGTTTGCGGGTGCTGCTGCTACAGTATTCTCTGCCCTCTGGTGCGTTGCCGCAGGTGAAGTGGGTACTTCAGTGCTCTGGCTACTATACTTCGTCTCACCTTAGTATGGACTATTGTTAGCTGCGCGTGCTATGGGCGCGAGCTAGTCGCTTTGAATGAAGCCGCGGCGGCTGCACGAGCGCTCGTGCAGCAAGTGCTCCTAGTCAAGGCAGTCAAAGCTGGCCGCTCGCGCTAGCACAGCCTTCGCGGTTAGTCCATGCTAGGGTGAGACGAAGTATAGCTGCGTGACCCTCTAGATTGTCAGGAGCATCGAAGGTCTCGAAGGTTGTGAGCAGATGCTGCCAATTTCTTCTGAACTCGCGCCCGTCTTGAGTGATGATCTTGTACGATCTCGGCGCGACAGAGTTCTCGACCTGAGCTTTAGCAGTCAAACCGTCGTCGTGTCGCACGCGGACAACATCTCCAGGTTGCAGGTCTGGCAGCCGTTTGCCCCTGTCTTCCTTTTGTTTGTGTTTCACGACGCTTTCGTGGAGTCTAGTTGTGAAATCGGGTATTCTTGAACGAATCCGGCGACCCATCAATAGCTCACTAGGCGACTTTTCTCCTTCCAATGGCGAGGGCCTGTAATTTAGCAAACCTATATGAAAGTCTTCCATTGCATGGTTTGTTTTCTTCATAAGTCGCTTCACGACTTGCACTCCCTTTTCGGCCAGGCCGTTCGACTGTGGGAATCCTGGACTTGAGGTCAAGTGCTTAAACTCATACTTGGAGGCGAACACTCTGAATCCTCGTGACAGAAATTGTGCCCCGTTGTCTGAATTGACTTCCATAGGTATTCCGTGTCTTGCGAATATACTTGAAAGCTTGCTGACCACGGTGCTTTCCGTCGTGTCCGGTAGATGTTCAACCTCTGGGAAGTTGGAGTATGCGTCGTAAACCACAAGGTAGGATTTTTCGGCACACTGGCAGAGATCTACCCCCACACGTTCCCATGGCTGGCTGGGTGTCGGTCGCATCATAAGAGGCTCGCTGGGCTGACGATACGCAAAACATTTGCATGTCTCGCAGCGACCGATCATTTCGTTAACCTCTGTCGCCATTCCGGGCCAGAACATCAATGTTCTTGCCTTTTCTTTACATTTGGCTAGGCCAAGGTGTCCCTCATGCACTCTTGCCAGCATTTCTGTGCGCAGAGACCTGGGGATAATCACCTTTGAACCTTTGAGGAATACTCCATTTATTATGGTCAGTTCTGAAGCAAAAGGTTTGAAAGGTCCCTCAATTTTCTTATGTGCCTCTAGCGCTTGCGCAATTCGGTGTAATTCCTGGTTTTCGCGAGTTGGAGAAACCAAACGAGTCAGTGTCTGCTGGCTCACCAGAATTGACAGAATTTTTTTTTATTAGGTTTAAAGGGAGAAAAACAAAGAGATAAGCCAAGGCGTATTCTTGACTGGCTACTTTGTTGGGGTGTGGGGAAGGGGAGAAAAGAATATGAGAGGAAGGGAAAAGAAGAGAAAAAAATTCACACACATTTTGGCACGATTGTGATAACACAGATTGCGTATCAGAGTTGCTAGCGGTAACTGTGTTCATTTGTCTCTGTATAAGAGTCCTCCGCAATCGCAGACATCAACGCAGACACAAACACAGTCACGGTCACGAATAGTTTGTCACACACGTGGTCACGTTCTGACACAAAGAAAGTTCGGACGGAGAATGGTAGTCTTGCATTGGTTGGTACCTTTTCAATTAAATTAAGAACATATTTAAAACAAATATTTAACACTAAAGCCTCTCCACCAAGCCTGTGGTTTCCAAAAAGATGGAAAACATTTTCACAGCCTTGCGTTGTTCGCCTGGCGATAGCCAGGGGCCTAGTATTTGAGATATGTTTATGTTGGCGGTCTGAATACCTGGTAGGGACATGAGAAGATATGCACGCTCTGTGTTGTAGAGTGGGCATTCGGAGATGATATGTTTAACATCTTCAGGTTTTCCACATGTACTGTAGTTGGGGCTAGATATAAATCCAAATTTGAACTTGCGGCCATTTGTGTAGGCCGCGTTGGTTCGTAGCCGATGTAACAGCGTTTCTAGTTTCCTTGGAATGCCTTTCGGAAGGAAGTTTCGTAAGCAGGGGTCAATATGGTGAGAGTATATAAACATCATTGTTTTCAGGCAATGTCCAAGTCCGAAGAAAGTGATCCTTACCTAGTGTATTGACAGAACTGAGACTGCATGCACTTCAACGTCGTCATCTTCCTTCTGGCCAAACACGGTTCTTGCTAATGGCGCTCTAGAAAGTGTGTCCGCCAGGAGCAGTTCTTTGCCAGGGACGAACTGGAACTCGAATTCGTATTTCATGAGACGGACCAAGAAGCGCTGAAGCCTTGGCGGCATGTCTCCTAGGTTTTTCTATTTACATGCACCTCGTGCCGGTATATCCCGATACAGTGAGGACTTCAATTTTAGTCGAATTTAAAACGATATCACAAGCAAAAGTAACATTCTTGTTTTTCGGGTGAAATAAAACCGCTACTAAAGCCTACCAATTTAAAGGAGTCATGAAACTAGGGCGCCTTCAAGCGCACATGAAGGCACTCTACATGAAACGCTTTTCCAACTTTTTCCTGTTTAGCTTTCCTCCTCAACTACTAAATCGCGCATTCTACAAAACAGTTCAAGAAGACGGAAAGGGGGAGTCCCTCTTGCTCGGAATCTCGTTTGTGTACCCGGACACAACCATTCTCCCCCTAGAAGATTAGCCCGTCGCTCAAAATTCAGACAAAAGTTGCTTTCCCCGCCTCGTTCACCTCGAAGCTGACAGTGCTGTGGAAGCTACATGCTCGTTGGGCTAGCCACATTTTTGCCACGTGATCACGCTCTCTCGTGCATACCCACGCGCAGAGAATGAGGTCAGCTGATGAAAGGGAGGCGGCTGATGGGTCCGGCAAGCACGTAGCTTCCACCACACTGTCAACTTAGGGGTGAAGGGAATAAGTGAGGTCAGGTGTCGTGTGACGTGTGTTTGGGCCCGGTGACGCGCTGCGGGGGCCCGGTCACGCGCTGCGGGGACCGCGGATGTATCGCAGTGAAAAGGCCGAGACTATGAAGGGAAGGAGGTACGAAATAGTCCGCTGTGTTTTCAAATTTTCGTACCGAACGTCAGGATTTTTGACTTTCTACCTTTTTTCTTTTGGCCCACTGAACGATGTGCTGTTAGTAAAATCCTAATATGAATTTATTTATTCCAGCCCAAAATTCGTTTCATGGGCCCTTTAAGTACACAGAGCACTTGTATACCAATAATAGTGGCAAATACTCTTTGTATTCATCTAGTAAACAGTGGCACTCACTTGCCTAATCCTTGTCAGAATATGGTAGGGCATATAGACGAATCGGGTCGGTAGGGTGGTTAGAATAGAAAGTCGCGGAGGTGGTGTGTTGTTTGTGTTTTGTTGTACTGTTGATATGTGCCTGTAACAGTGTTCGATATTTTGGTTGGTGTTTGTGCTGTGTGTATGTTGGTGTATAGGTAGTAGTCCCAGTGAGTTGTCCCGTGAAATCTAAAATAAAAAGTATTTAAATTTTTTTAGCGCCATCTAGCGGTTATTACTGCACTTCCATAGGTGGCGCAAGTTGTCGCCTGATTCAATAAGCTAAGTGTTGAGCAGTCCTGTACCTATTAATTTCTAATTTCCAACACAGATGGCCTGGCTGGCCTGCGGTCTACTGGCCTCCCTACATATCTGCCTCTCAGTTCGATAACAATCTTAATAATGGCGAATTCGGGTGGTCAATCGCCGGCGAGCCCTTGCCGGTGGCACCGGCGACCAAAAACGCGCCAGCGGCGCACCACGTGACCCTCTCCACCCGAACACAAAGCGCCGGCAACTGGCGTTTTTATTTGTCTGGGTCGCGCGTGAGCTTTGTTAACTTCTTCCTCGATTATTTTATGGGAAAAAGCACGCTGTATGTGCCAGGGAAAGGCAGGTTAAAAAATCGGTGTGGGGCTGTTCGCACACGCTTCAAATTGAATATATCAGCGTTTGGATTTCCGAGGAATGGTCGCCATTTTACAAGGGTCCCAAGGAGGCTTGCCGACGTTGCTTTTTTATTCTCTTTATTGTTATTACCTTTTTTGGAATCCTCAGTTTTCTTATTGCGGCTACCCCCCTTGAAACTGTAAGGCGTATTCGAGTATCAAACCGCACACTATGCATGCATTTTTTTTTCAGCGGTGTAATAACGTGTTATTACACAGTTGTAAAACAAAATAATGTATGATGCAGCCCGTGTCTCCGAGCAAACTGACCTTGAGCAGGCTGGACAAAATTCTTCCAAAAATGTTTGCTTTTTCTGAAACATAATTTATCTTTATCTCCGTTGTTTTTGCTATCTTTTCTCGGACCACAGAGGGGTGTCTGTCTCAGTGGCTTCGTTTTCTTCTCGAACCCGCTATCGGTGAGCATTGTTTCGTTTGGTTCCCTTTCCCGATTCGGAAATGACGATACCGGATACAGTCTGGCAGACAAGCTGCCCGACCTCTTGAAGCTCGGGCAAAAATTGGGCCGGCAAATTGCCGCCACACGCCTGAGAAGCGCCACCCGAACGGCGCGCACTCGCCAGCCTTTGACCACGCGAACGCCCGTGCCGGAGATATGGCAAAATATTTTGCCGGGAAATGACCACCCGAATTCGCCATAAGTGTGCCACTCAGCCACCTAAATGCTCTTTCTGTATCGAAGAGCTGCGAAGTGCAGGCACAAACGCGCACGCATAGAATAACCACGTCGGCAAAGATAGGCCCAAACAAAAAGAGAGAGAAAAAAATAGCGGTAGCGTTCGTGCGAGTTGAACGCCTCGTCGGTGTCGACGAAGGAGTCCAGCGATTCAATCGCCGCATACGACAAGCATACGTTGTGTTCAATAAAGTCAGCATTTCCATTCCTCGCGTAACGAGTTTCTTTTTTGAGCGTACTCCGCCGGCGGTAAAAATTACAGTCAATCTAGCGAGATGCCGTAGGGGGCAATCGCGGCGATTTCGGCACACACACTGCCGTCCTTACAGGATATAGGTACGGTACCGGTGTCTGGGGACGGATGTTTAGAGTGTCTGATGGCGCTTGGAAGACGTCGAATAGGCGTATGCGCTCTGTTCACGCACTCGGCCGAAAAGCCGTGCTCTTCGCTAGGCCTTATCGGGGAGTTCGAGCATCTCTAACCGGCCCCCATGTTGCTTTAATGGGTAGTAAAATTTAAATACCGGCTTTTAACTGCATGTGGGGTCGTCATTTTTACCCTTGGGGTCGTTATATTTGACACAACTTTCTACCGCCCCAAAGGTAGCCACATATGACTACCTTGTTCCTTAGAGTGTAGGTCGACACGTCGTCAACGTCGTTCCGCATTGCGGAGGCGGCCATCTAAGCTTAGCGTACGTAGCCCTGGTGGTACTGCTCCGGAACTTAGCTCTCTCTAACAGCTTCGTTTGTTCGTTTGGTAAAAAAAGCGGTAAAAACGTAAATGCAACCGATATGCCCTGCGTGTGTGGACTGGGAGATGGAAGTACAGGCGGCCTTCGCTGCCTCTGATGCTCAGTGAGCTCAGCAACATTTATTAATCAACGTCGCTCAACCGTGCCCAAACAAAGAAGCTCAAAAAATAATGGGGGGGGGGGAGGAGCGCAACTTTCCTCCCACCTGCCTGCAGAAGAAGAAAACGTTGGCGCTCCTCCCTTATTCTGGTGTCCGCTCGGGGGCGCGTCGGCAGAAGGATTGAGGGAAACCGCGCCGTTGCCATATCTTCTTTTTTTTTTTCATATCTATACTCGGCGACAACTTTTCTTGGCAATGCTGCCAAAGCTACAGAGCCGAAGCACGCTGTCTTCTTACGCAGCTGAACACAGTCCCCGGGTCTAAATTGTGTTTTGGCTGTAACGTAAATTATAATCTTAATATTCGTCATTTGAATAATAATTGTCACATCACTACGAATCTTGAACAATAAAAATATAAAAATGAAATTAGTTTTCTAGTTCACAATGTGTTGTAGATTATGCGATCTGGTAGTAGGTAACAAGAGGAAAAGGAGGTAGAGGAGCGCAGAACCACGAGATCATGAACGGCACGAGAGGGAACGATAAACCGACACCATCGAAACGGACGTGCCCGGGATCTCTTCCTTAACAGATGGCATCTGCTCTGAGCTCGGGGACGTCGTCCCTCGAAAACTCGGCCCTTTCTTCGCCGAAGAGGATGTACGTGAGTGCTTGCCTTGAATGCCGACAACGAAACCAAAACTGAAAACGAAACCAAAACTGACGTAATGAAAGCCCGGATGCTTGGCGGAGTGATACATGTGCAGGAGCTCCGCCCCCCTAGCATTCCCTTCATTGCCAAGAAAAGTTGTCGCCGAGTATAGCTTGTTATTGACTCACTGGCATGTGTGGACACCTGCCTGTTGAAATCTGATACAGACTCAAACATTCTGTATAAAACAACCGAAAAAAAAAACATTAAAAAAGAATGACAATTTAAATGATATACTCGCCTTCGGAACCAGCATATAGTTAGGAGAAAACGAAAGATTCGGGTACACTCTAGAATCGCGACACCGGGCGTTCTTCGAATAATGATATAGGAAAGCCCGAACGATATTGCCGCACTATTGTCACGCTAGGACATCGTTTGGTTACAGTGTTCTAGAGAGTTGTAGTGGCAAGAGCGGCGGCCACCGCGTGAAGATTTTGCGCGTAGACGACACCGTAGCGCTGCTGTTCTGTGCCCTAGGAACTGTGGCAAGAGGCTTGAATAAAGAAGAACGAAGCGCCGGCGACACACGCGCTTCATGTCTAGAGCCCAGCGGACATGGCCTCGTCTCGTCCTTCCTAGATATTGCTACAGGAACGTGCCCCCGTCAGCCTCGTCGTCGGCGCTGCTCGGCGTGTACTACTGTGGTTCGACTGGAGCTTTTCGCGACGCAGAACAAGTGCTAATGTGAAAAATTGTAGGTTTTCCTTTGCACTAATGCCTCTAGAGTGTGTGCTATCCTCTACTTTTATTATTCGCGTGTTTTTGATGGAGATCATTTGATTAATATCGACCCCCCCCCCCTTCCCAGTACTGACAGGTCGTTCAGCAACGCTATCACTTGGGCTGCACGCTTAATAGCTGCGAAAGAAACCACGCGATACTGATATAACAAGGAAAAATAGACAAATAAATCTCAATAAATCTCTCACTTTTTTAATGGTGAGAGGAACAATAAACTGGTGTATTGTTTTTTGTCATCGTGTTGCTGATGCGGGGACCAGCGTTGTGTAAGGTGCAAGGCGGAGCGCGTTTGGGAACGGCCAAGGTGCCACTGCAACTGGCGAACATATAACAAATTGTTTTTTGTGGAAGGCAGTCTATGAAGAAAAAATACCTCGATTGGGAGTACATGAAGCATTAAAATACGATATGAACACAAACTTCAACAACCCCTAATATGAAAAAAAAATTATTCTCAACTCACTGCTTTATGACTTCTCAAAAGTGGTAATACACTTCATCGACATACACAGCAAGCACATGACAGATATCCAGCAACATAGTACGCAAAAAGACTACAAAATAGTCATAATATATTGCGGCATAGAATCCTAACCTCTTCGCCATTGACGATGTGCACATAGTCCCGAAGGATAAGGCGCGGTTCAAAATGTCTCTCGCACACCGCTGATGTCTCGGCGAGGCGTTTATCTTCTCGATTAAGATTTTTTCCCCACTGTAGTCTGCGCGACTCCTCCTTTGGCGCACGAAACAGCGACGGCTTACGATCGCTGGTGGCTGCCCTTGTTGACCGGGTAGCCCGACTTGCATCCCGGCGCGAAGCAGTGTGTGCGTCCGTCTTTTTCCTTGCATTTATGACCGAGACGGCAACGGAACGGGGAAGACTCCCCACCACTACACCACAAAGAAAAGTGCTACGGTGCTACGTTCGGGAGAAGCGTACCGCCTCAGCTTCGTCGTCTTCTTCGCTCATCGCACATCTGCCATCTGCCACAAATTCTCCTAGGGCACGGAACTCCAGCGCCACTCGCGGCATCTACGTTGGCCGTCTTCACGCGGCCCATTGTAAGCGGGCGCCGCTCTTGCCACTACACCCTCTAGAACACTGTAGTTTGGTCATCAACAAACCGTGAGGCGTGGTTCTCATTTCCTTAACAACGGGCCGCATCAGTCGGTAAACAGTAGGCGCAACGGGCGCGCCCTTCCTTCCACACACAACAGTATCATTTTTCCTCAGTGTCTAACGGCTAGGAGTTCACTCATAAGGTCCGAGCAGAGGACACGTACCACCCGATAGAAAAGCCGGATTCTGGGAGGTACTTTCGACACCTGAATAGTGGTTTGTTGATATTTAGCACCAAGCTTAGAAGTAGCACACGCTAGTGCATATATAATGGTCGAATTTTTTAAATGCATGCTCAGTCTGCTAGCCGTAGCTAACGTCATCGGTAGGTCAGTGGCGATCTGCTATGGTGGATCACATCAAGAAATCAACTCGCTTCTTCAAAACTGGACTGGCTCGGGCAATGAGGCAACTTTCGTCTGCTGCGGTGGGAATTCGGACGCTCACGACATTGAATGGCAGAAGGGCGTCGATGTGAAAGGGACACGGTGGTGCGGACACTGGGACAAACTAAGGACCCACATTGAACGCAACGCTGTTTACGGAGTTCGGACACTTCTCATGAGCTACCGTCACCTGGGAACGCCAGACGCTTGCATTGAATCGGTTTCCAAGGACTACACGTTTTGGTATGCAGCAAAATGGCTGGTTTTCAATACTTCGTGGTATGCGCACCTTCCCCGCACTTGTTTTCTAGTCAGCAGATGAGGCTTTGTGGCTGTCTTGTTACGGCGCATTTCGAGGAATCTGGAAAGGCAATCGGTGACACGGGTGGCATTGGATCCGGTGAATTTCAACAACCTGGAGCCGATCACTTTCTAAGATATCACCAAGGAGAAAGCAACCCGCGCAGTCTCGTTTCTTTTTCGGGGAAGGCGGTAAACATAGCCTGCAGGGCGTTGCCCAGCGTATCTAAACGACTCACCACTTGCGATGGGCACAGCAGAAAAATAATACTACAGGCACTGGCTGTCCTCAATGCAACACTAGTAAAGACAGTATTTTCAGTAGGGGATAGTCAGCAGAAGTACCAGGCTAAGGAAATTGATATTTTTATGTTCTTTCAGGCATTCTCTAGTGGGCTACTTAGAGCTTGTGATCTTCCAATAGTCAACAATATCGGAGCATTACGTTCTACGTTAAAAAGTCGAGCACGATTCCAGTAACTGCAGGATATGCCCTCGAAGGATCGAAGCTGTCGCTGATTTTCTTGGTGCTATGTCTCGCCTTTCGCTTCGTCACACTCGTTGTTACAGATTTATTAGGTGCTACCACATCTGGGATGATCGTGGCCAACGACACCATGCTTTTTTTTTGTTGCGACGTTCTATTCGACGTCTTGTGATTTGCAAACCTCTGCCCGTTTCTGTACAAGTCGCCGCTTTGTCGTCCTAACGTGGGTCCTGCACACTAAACATTTTCACACCCTTATTGGTGTAAATGGCATGGGTCACAACTCACCCCCTTATTGGTGTACGAAAACGCCCTAGAAAAAACGTGTTATTTCTCACACCCTCAAAAACCGGTGTAATTCCTTACACCCTTCACAGAAAGGTGTGATTCTGCTCTACACCATTTTATTAGGGTGTGATGGCAGCAGTACACCCTTCCAAAAGGTGTACTGCAGCTAGAAGAGCATGGTGAAAAAAACCGAGACTAGTGACAAAAAATTAGGACAACACAACACTGTCTCAAAATGTTTTGAGACGTGTTGTGTTGTCCCGATTTTTTGTCCCTAGTCTCGGGTTTTTTTCACCATGATCCTTCACCAGCTCGCCTGCGCAGTAACTCTCACTTCATTCAGCTAGAAGAAATAATGCTAAATGTGTAACACAGCACTTCATCAAAAATTATTTACGGAGAAATGATTGCTAACAAATTGAAACATTTGAAACACTTTATTTTTTCAATTCAGAGAAACGTGCGTGGATCTTATCGCACTTCTGTCGCGAATTCACAGCAAACCAACGTCAAACCTCAAATGCGAGCATTTGTTGACCTAATGTTAAATTTCCGTGACAAAGCTACAACATTCTTAGAGGCTTAAAATAAATGCACTCAAACTTTTAGTAAGGCTCTCCTTCGCCTAAACCTACTTTAATGTTGTCTAGCTCTGGTGACGTAACCAAAATTCCACAGGCTGGCAAAGACGGAACGACCGGGAGTCGCTCGGGGCGTAAGCGGCAGTTCATAGTAAAATGGTCTATTGGGACGGAAGCAGGACTACTACCAGAATCATGCTTGCAGAGTACTTACATATAAAACACCGATCTCATGTAACCGTGATAGATGCATAATCCGATTCGGGCACCACAGAACAATTCACAAACACAACGTCGAGGATGATGGCGGTCGCTCACATTCAACGGAACTCTCGCGATCGCCGATGCGCAGCTCTCTGTCGTGATAGATGCAGAATCCGATTCGGGCAGCACAAAATAACGCAAACACATTGTCGAGGTTGAAGGCGGTCGATCACATTCAGCGGAAGTCTCGCGACCGCCGATGAGCAGTTCTTTGTCGAAACGCGTCCAACAAACACAGCACAATAATCCCATGGACTCCGACGAAATAAACCACCATTACCAAAAAGTTAGTATGAACGTATTCCGGCCGTTCAAGACGAAAAATCACGGCTGCGACTGCAACGCACGAAAAACAGTAGAACACTGACACCTGACGGGCGCTTTTTAGAAACCGGACCTACGTGGCCCCTACAACTCACCATAACTTGGACTACGGCAAAGACTTCGGTCCCAGTGAGCCCATCAGGGCGTCAGAGCGAGTCACGTGACAAATTTTCGTCCAAGCGTCTTTGTCCTACGGAGAGCGGTCACGTGTTACGCACCACCACTCTGATTTGCTAGAAGCGGCCTTCGCACTTGTTCACAGCCACACGACGACACAAAAGAAGGTGTGGAGGCTTATCAGAAGACGAGGTCAAAGAGGGGTGGACAAAGCAGCTAATCTCCCTCTGCTGCTTTGTATAGGCCACCTGCGCTGCCACGGGAGGGTCGCGAAATGGGACACGTCAGGACTTGCTTCATGCAGTAGCGTGCGTGCTCTGACGCCGACCGCGAAATCACGAAATAAATACACAAAACAAATTCGAACGCATGAAACAAGAAATGCGGTTTCACGCGTACCAAAAATAAAATAAAAAATAAATAAATAAAGCGTCGGGAGGTTAGATATTTTGGTGTCAACACGCAGATATAAGAATCTCGTACCCAAGCGGGGGTGTCATGAATTCGGCACTTTCGATTGTCTTGCGACATTTTTTCTTCAGAACTACACACACAAATAAAATCACAGTGAAGGTGCTATAAGTAGTGCGAGGCCCAGTCAGGTGAGTTTGTAATACCCGAAATGAGGGCGCCACGGCCCGCAGTTTGTTCAATGTTTCAGCGCAGGAGGTCTTTCTCGGGTTAAAAGCAAGCAGATTCCGTTTTGCTTAATCTTGTTTTTCTTTTCTTTCTTAACGTCGGATTTTAGGCGGTTAAGAAATAGAAATACCTCGCCGGCATAGGCCATTCAAGCAGGACTCTTGACACTCAACAAAAACTGCGTCGCGTATACAGTATGTCAGGATGGCGTCGGCGCGACCCATCCCTTTTTTCACGGATATTGGCTGGACCAAAAAATGGTAACGGCACAATTTTACAGATTTGATCCTATATCGCCGCAATACTGTGTGCTGCCTGGGCTGTATATTGACACGTCTTCGTCCATCTTTTGCGAGTGGAGATGTTTTGTTTTAAAATCGAAGTTGAACTGATAAAACTGACGCACGCGCGACACGTAATTTTCGGCTCGTGTCGGACGGTGAGTTCGATCGGAGTTGCGAAAACTATACTCTATCACTTCCTAATCATACGCGACTTCGTGTGGTGAATAATTATTTTGTATGTTTGTACCACCGTACATCAGCAACAGTTTCAGCAAAGCAATAAACATTAACGGATATGAAATCATGGGTATATTAGACTGCATCACCATAACGCCCCTTTCACACCGTGTGAATAAAAAGCGTAAAATTCGCCCATACACCCTTTTTACACGATTTAAGAGACCATCGCTACAAGCGGGGTCGTAAAAAGGGTGTAGAAGGGATGAAAAACGTCAGCACACCCTTTTTACACCCACCGATATTCAGAAATCGTGTAAAAGAAGTGTAAAAAGGGTGTTTTTCCTAACTTACACCCTTTTTACACGATTATGGGTGTTAAAATGTTTAGTGTGTGGCAGCTTCTCCCTTTCGGTGTACTTTAAAGGCCAGTTGACCTCGTGGCTCGTCGCTCGCATCCCGGAACCCATCGTGGACGATCTGATTAAGCTCGCAATGGCTCTGGACGCCCACACAGTTCGAACGTGCTCTACCCTGAGACACACCACGAAGCTTGGCCCTTTTTGATTCGGAAGACACTGGAGTCCTAAGCAAACTCCTGAGGTCACTTGGTCCGCAAACAGAAGCGACCACGATCCACGACTGCTTGAAATGCGCTTCGCACAAAGGCCGGCTGTGCTTTGTGATAAGACAGTTACCGTGCTACATGCGCGCCGCCTACCCCAGAGTGACCGAGTCAAAGGATCCGCTTTTGCTTAACTACGCGGGCGTACCTGTGCGGAAGCACTACCGTCTCAGGATGGCCTTTCGGTCGCTCGTTCAAAGAATCGATGAGACAGATTGGTTCCACATGGCTAACATGAAATGTGAGGTCTCTCTGCCGAAAGAGAGGGCGAATCCGGCGCCGGAGACGCTGAATTTGCTCTCGGTTGCGCAGTTTGTATTGCCGTGTTTTGGTGTGTCGGTGTTTGTGTTGTGTTTGGAAGTGTTCTTTGGACGCTGCTTTGTTCTACGTGCTGCGAGAGTTGACCAGAGTACGGGTGCTGTAAACATTATGTAGCAGCGGTGATACTTGGCGTTCTTGAACACTTTTTTGCAAGTGCATTAACACTATGAGTTGTTTTTGGTCCAACACCGTTCAGTTGCTAAATATAACGAGTGTTTTGTCACCCGAAGCCAAGCCGCGGCTGTCGGAATTTGTAGAATGCTGTGTGTGTTGGAGCGTTCGTGGAGAAAACGTGTTTTGTTGATGAAAGCACTGTGGCGTGGTACACTGAAAGTCTATACACATATCTATATATGAAGTAAAGGCACTCAACAATGCGAAACAATTCTTCTACTTTATCGCTGCAAGAAATTGCTTTTCTTGTGTAGTGTCTGATTGAAGCAAAAGGCTGGAGCCACAAGTGACAATCTAAAGCGCGTCAATATTCGAGTTTCGTTGTATTTGTGTTCTTGAAGTCTAATAAAAAAAGACTTCAAAATTGATTGATCGTTTTCTTTATAATTTTATTGATATACCAGATGCTATAACGTGTTAGATATTGCTCTAATTTATGCTTTTTTAAAATCTACATTAACGAGCCCCATGACTAGAATACTAAGAAAACAAATACTAGTTTTGTTTACATGATATCGGTTCCTCGACGTAGGAACATCGATATTTAAAAAAAATTGTGGGAGAAACCTAGTCTTGGGTAGTAACGCGTTACTAGTAACGCGTTGCTCTTAACTTTGTTACTTTTTTGGCAACTTGTAACTGTAACGAGTCACGTTTTAAAATATAACTTTTAACTGTCACGCGTTACTTTTTTTCTTAGGTAATGATGAAAGTAACGACATTACTTTTGTCGTTACTTTTCAACTTTTTATGAATAATATATCACTGAACGAGTACTATTTAGCTACATCTTGCACTTTCCAAATCGTCTGCTCCGACATTTCGAGGTACTGCGCATGTTTCGCATTTTTAATTTGCGCCACTACCTCGCGTGGAAACTTTCAAACACTAATTTCGAGAAGCAACTGCTGCTAAGTTACAATATGAAGTAAAAAGCGTACTTTTTCATTTTATGCAATGAAACTTTGTGAAAGGCGTTTTGTAGTTTTTCTTAATTTTTTGTGTTATAGAAAAGTAACTGAGAAGTAACGTCGATACTTTTTAAAAGTAACTGGAACTGTAACGAGTTACTCTTTGTTGCGGTAACTGTAACCGTAACTTCGATACTTTTTTCTGAGAGTAACTGTAACTGTAACGAATTACTTTTTAAAAGTAACTTACCCAAGACTGGAGAAACCTTGCTTGAAACGAAAGAACAAATGA
>JAZHYW010026149.1:0-157663 GCA_037355805.1 Ixodes ricinus | reverse complement strand
TCCTGGCTGCGGATGGCCTACATCCCAGCTTCGCCGGAGTACACATCATGAGCCGGAACCTCAGGGCGCTGATCCCATGCCTCCTGCGGCGGACCCCGAGACCTCAAGGAGCCTCGGCGCCGGATTTGCACTGGCCAACGCTCGGGGAGTCTACACGGATGCAGCACACGGAGGCCCGGCGCGGCCAGCCACGTCGCACACAGCCACGAGGAATCCGGCCCCACGGCAACCAGCGGCCGAACTGACTGCCATCCGGTGAACCCTTTTCATGCTCTCCGCCCGCTAAACCTAACCTAAACGCTCCCAATCAGCATTTCTTTCGCCTTCGCAGAATAATTGGAAAACGTATTAGCTATGAAAACCATCTCATGTCATTATCGCGATACTCCCAGAACGAGAGTTACCCTAGGGGCCTTGGAATATCCGCTCTTCCAAACTTTCCACTTGATCCCGCACGTGCATCGCAATGGAGCGCGTCGCTCTCGAGGACTTCTAATGATTTAGTCAAAATCCTAATTGCCCAATGTAAATCTAATATAACCTCCTTATGCCAAGAGGAGGAGGAACTGTCCAAAACCATGCCACTTTCGGAAAAGCACAAGCATGAATTAGCTAGCTTCATCACTAAAAAGTCCCATTCATTACATGTAAGAGTATCCAAAAAGTTTTCCCGCGACCATATCGATTTAGAGACACCCGATCCAGACACCCCGCAAGAGACTTGTCAGGCCCGCGGAGAGGAAGGGATAACCGATGTTCGACCGCGGTCACCAGACACAGAGCCCCCTACCCTAAGCCAGAGCGAACCTGCCGGTATGCTTAATGCATCAGGCACCATTGATAACACTGTGGTAAATTTATCATCAGTTGAGCTTTCTCACTCGGATATAAATCTATTAAGAAAGGGACTTTCCTTCTGTCCAGACAATAACCCTGTAAATGAATACCAAATGCACCTCGACCTACATAATTTCGCCCGAAATCTCCGCCTTCGGGAGCACTTTCACGAAAATGTCTCCTCTCCCCCTATCCATCCCTTTAGACAATCCAGCGACTTTACACCATTCGCTAGCAAAGATCCGAATCTAGACCTATACGTAAGGGGAATTCAAAAAGATGTTTTGATGCATTGTAGACGCAAATACTCAAATGGTAAAAAAAGTAACCTAAAACCCGACGAGAAAAAAAGTCTGGAGAACCTTCAACAAAGAGACGACATTGTGATCAAGCCGGCGGATAAGGGAGGGGCTACAGTCGTAATGGATACCGCCATGTATAAAACAGAAGCCCTGCGTCAACTCAGTGACAAAAACTTTTATACCGCCCTAACTTCTGATCCGACTGCTAACTATGCAGCTACCATCGCCCGGGTCCTAAGACGCTTACATAAAGAGAACAAAATAGACGACCACCTTTTAAGCTTTCTCACTCCCACCGACTGCAAACCAGGACGCTTTTATCTCCTACTCAAAATTCACAAACCAGGAAACCCAGGCCGACCTATTGTCTCGTCGAATAGCACTGTGACTGAAAACTTATCAAATTTTGTAGATTACCTCATTAAAGATCTCCCCGAAACTTTTAACTCATACATCAAAGACACGACACACTTTCTAAATCTCATTTCTAATGTCGACTTTCCCCCAAACGCGCTAATTGGTAACCTTAGATGTATCCTCACTCTACACCAACATACCACATGCCGATGGCATTCAGGCCACCGCTTCCGCCTACAACCGCAAAAAAGACAAGCTTGTCAACTCCGAGACTCTCTCAAAACTTTTGGATTTAATACTAAACTTTAATCATTTCGAATTTGACGACGACCATTATCTTCAAATTAATGGTACAGCAATGGGTACAAAAATGGCACCAAACTACGCGAACGTATTCATGGGAGTTTTGGAGGACAGTTTCTTGGGACAATGCGCGCTAACCCCTCTCTTGTACAAACGATATATTGACGACATATTTATAATTTGTCAGCACGGCCTTAGCGATCTACTTTGTTTCATTGAAAATTTTAACCAGTTTCATCCTACTATAAAATTCACAAGCTCTTATTCCCTCACAAATATCAACTTCTTGGATGTCTCTGTGAAACTCGTAGATGGTGTACTAAGCACCACGCTCTTCCGAAAACCAACCGATTCACAGCAATATCTCTCGTTCAAAAGCTCGCACCCCCGACATTCCAAAACAGCCATCCCTTATAGTCAAGCCCTCCGATGCCGCCGAATCTGTTCAAACGATGACGATCTAGACAGAAATTTAGAACAACTAAGGGAGGCGTTCCAGGGACGCGAATACCCAACGGCCTTAGTTGATAACGCGATAGACAAGGCACGTGCAAAAGATCGTAATTTAATGCTCTCTCCGGGCACCACGCGAAATGCCCCCAAAATCCTGTGAACCTCACACTTACCTACAGTAATAACCTCCCAGCCATCCGCTCTATCTTAAGGAAACATCAGTACTTGATAGAGCAATCGACGAAACTTAAAGAAATATTCCCCGACGCGCCCAGAGCGGTTTTTAGACGACCTCAAAACATTCGTGACAATCTCGTGCACGCAAAACTAAATAAACAAAGTCATCCAAAACCAACGGGATGTAAACCATGTGGAAAATCCCCTTGTAAGATATGCTGTCAAATGCTTTCCACTAACATTGTATCTAGCACAAATTCGCACTTCCGTCAAACGATTAGCAGTGATGTCGACTGTGACTCAGACAATGTAATATACCTCATTGAATGTCACAAATGTAAAGAGCAGTACATTGGACAAACTAAATCTACGTTTCGTAAAAGATACAACGGCCATAAGTCCGACGTTAGGTGCAAACCCGACCTTCCTGTATCCAAACATTTCAGCCGGGATGGACATGTAATAACGGAGGCAAAATTAGTCATCATGCAGAGTGGCTTCAAGACTCAAACAAATAGAGAAATTCGCGAGTCTTTCCTAATTCATAAATTCCAGTGCAAAATTAACAAAGATTTGGGTACTCTGTCAACAATATACAGCTTAAACAACCAACTGCCGCGACACCCCCACCCTGCTTAATTCTTTTTTTTCTCTTATTTTTCTTCCTTTGTTGGTCTGGACGAACCAGCCCTCGGGGACAAGGAGGAAGATGGCCCCAAACGACCCGGTCATACAAGGGCGCCACGACTCACTCACTGCACCGTGATTACCCAGGAATGCAGCTCCCGAACAAAATTCACAACCGTAATCCCTCACCGCGACAAAAGTGGACTCATCCCCCTAGCGCTACCCTTTCCCTGCAAGCCCCTTCTGCTACCAATGCACCTGCGAACAGAACCTACAACCGTCATGCCTCATCGCGCCAAGATTGGACTTATCCCCTCCGTGTTTCCTCTTCCCTACAAGCTCTTTCATACCACCAATGCACCTGTGAACGAAACCCAGAACCGGCTGCATCATCGCGACAAAATTGGACTCGTCCCCCCCCCCCCGTGCTTCCCTTTCCCTACGAACTTTCGCGTCAACAAACCCTCCCCCTAGATATTTTATAAAACTGACCCACCACGCCATATGGGCTCCCGTCCTGAAGAAGGCAGTGCCACTGCCGAAACGTCGACGGACGTCAGGCCCTTTTCTTATTTTTATTATTTTTAATTTTTTATTTTATTTTTATTTAACAATTTATTTTTGTAAGTTCTTGTGTTTTAACTTTGACTTTTACTCCGCCCTTTTTAAAAGTTTGTTTCCCGCGTAACTAGCGTTCTTGTGCCTAGTCTTCATTATTCCCGTAAACTAATACAACTTTTTTCGGCACTTCACCCTTTTTTCTTGTGTGACTTTTTTCGCCATTAAATTAGAATTTTATTTTTATCATCCTACGGCTGCTGTGTCTGCGCACATTACTTTTGCCTTTATATCAACGGAAGCATTTGTCAACATTCGCCACTCTTTATATTATATATATATATATATATATATATATCATATATAACTCGACCGGACATTGGGAGGCCCAGAGTTCAAATCCTGGCTCCGCCCTTATTTTGGCTTTCGGCGGGTTCCTGAAAAACTTTGATTCTTTGATTTACTGGATTAAGTATTGTTCATTCATCTGCATATGTTCGTTTATATATATATATATATATATATATATATATATATATATATATATATATATATATATATACAACGGGCATGGTGGCGGGAGGCCGAAGGCGTGGGTATATAACTGGGAAGAAAAAACCTTCGGTGAAAACAGCAACAACGGACGATTTATTCTTCGACGTTTCGGCCGGAGTCCGGCCTTCGTCAGGTGGGGTCCGCCGAGCGTTCGACTGGTGCGAGTGGCGTTCGACGAGTGCGAAAGGAGAGAGCGTCGGAGCGTCCGCACGCATAACCACAAAGCAAATGCTGGGGAAGGTGCTTCGTGTTACTTATCGGTGCTATTATGTGGCGGTGGGGTCCGCCGAGCGTTCAATTGGTGCGAGTGGCGTTCGACGAGTGCGAAAGGAGAGAGCGTCGGAGCGTCCGCACGCATAACCACAAAGCAAATGCTGGGGAAGGTGCTTCGTGTTACTTATCGGTGCTATTATGTGGCGGTGGGGTCCGCCGAGTGTTCAATTGGTGCGAGTGGCGTTCGACGAGTGCGAAAGGAGAGAGCGTCGGAGCGTCCGCACGCATAACCACAAAGCAAATGCTGGGGAAGGTGCTTCGTGTTACTTATCGGTGCTATTATGTGGCGGTGGGGTCCGCCGAGTGTTCAATTGGTGCGAGTGGCGTTCGACGAGTGCGAAAGGAGAGAGCGTCGGAGCGTCCGCACGCATAACCACAAAGCAAATGCTGGGGAAGGTGCTTCGTGTTACTTATCGGTGCTATTATGTGGCGGTGGGGTCCGCCGAGTGTTCAATTGGTGCGAGTGGCGTTCGACGAGTGCGAAAGGAGAGAGCGTCGGAGCGTCCGCACGCATAACCACAAAGCAAATGCTGGGGAAGGTGCTTCGTGTTACTTATCGGTGCTATTATGTGGAGGTGGGGTCCGCCGAGTGTTCAATTGGTGCGAGTGGCGTTCGACGAGTGCGAAAGGAGAGAGCGTCGGAGCGTCCGCACGCATAACCACAAAGCAAATGCTGGGGAAGGTGCTTCGTGTTACTTATCGGTGCTATTATGTGGCGGTGGGGTCCGCCGAGCGTTCAATTGGTGCGAGTGGCGTTCGACGAGTGCGAAAGGAGAGAGCGTCGGAGCGTCCGCACGCATAACCACAAAGCAAATGCTGGGGAAGGTGCTTCGTGTTACTTATCGGTGCTATTATGTGGAGGTGGGGTCCGCCGAGTGTTCAATTGGTGCGAGTGGCGTTCGACGAGTGCGAAAGGAGAGAGCGTCGGAGCGTCCGCACGCATAACCACAAAGCAAATGCTGGGGAAGGTGCTTCGTGTTACTTATCGGTGCTATTATGTGGCGGTGGGGTCCGCCGAGTGTTCAATTGGTGCGAGTGGCGTTCGACGAGTGCGAAAGGAGAGAGCGTCGGAGCGTCCGCACGCATAACCACAAAGCAAATGCTGGGGAAGGTGCTTCGTGTTACTTATCGGTGCTATTATGTGGCGGTGGGGTCCGCCGAGTGTTCAATTGGTGCGAGTGGCGTTCGACGAGTGCGAAAGGAGAGAGCGTCGGAGCGTCCGCACGCATAACCACAAAGCAAATGCTGGGGAAGGTGCTTCGTGTTACTTATCGGTGCTATTATGTGGCGGTGGGGTCCGCCGAGTGTTCAATTGGTGCGAGTGGCGTTCGACGAGTGCGAAAGGAGAGAGCGTCGGAGCGTCCGCACGCATAACCACAAAGCAAATGCTGGGGAAGGTGCTTCGTGTTACTTATCGGTGCTATTATGTGGCGGTGGGGTCCGCCGAGTGTTCAATTGGTGCGAGTGGCGTTCGACGAGTGCGAAAGGAGAGAGCGTCGGAGCGTCCGCACGCATAACCACAAAGCAAATGCTGGGGAAGGTGCTTCGTGTTACTTATCGGTGCTATTATGTGGAGGTGGGGTCCGCCGAGTGTTCAATTGGTGCGAGTGGCGTTCGACGAGTGCGAAAGGAGAGAGCGTCGGAGCGTCCGCACGCATAACCACAAAGCAAATGCTGGGGAAGGTGCTTCGTGTTACTTATCGGTGCTATTATGTGGAGGTGGGGTCCGCCGAGTGTTCAATTGGTGCGAGTGGCGTTCGACGAGTGCGAAAGGAGAGAGCGTCGGAGCGTCCGCACGCATAACCACAAAGCAAATGCTGGGGAAGGTGCTTCGTGTTACTTATCGGTGCTATTATGTGGAGGTGGGGTCCGCCGAGTGTTCAATTGGTGCGAGTGGCGTTCGACGAGTGCGAAAGGAGAGAGCGTCGGAGCGTCCGCACGCATAACCACAAAGCAAATGCTGGGGAAGGTGCTTCGTGTTACTTATCGGTGCTATTATGTGGCGGTGGGGTCCGCCGAGTGTTCAATTGGTGCGAGTGGCGTTCGACGAGTGCGAAAGGAGAGAGCGTCGGAGCGTCCGCACGCATAACCACAAAGCAAATGCTGGGGAAGGTGCTTCGTGTTACTTATCGGTGCTATTATGTGGCGGTGGGGTCCGCCGAGTGTTCAATTGGTGCGAGTGGCGTTCGACGAGTGCGAAAGGAGAGAGCGTCGGAGCGTCCGCACGCATAACCACAAAGCAAATGCTGGGGAAGGTGCTTCGTGTTACTTATCGGTGCTATTATGTGGCGGTGGGGTCCGCCGAGTGTTCAATTGGTGCGAGTGGCGTTCGACGAGTGCGAAAGGAGAGAGCGTCGGAGCGTCCGCACGCATAACCACAAAGCAAATGCTGGGGAAGGTGCTTCGTGTTACTTATCGGTGCTATTATGTGGAGGTGGGGTCCGCCGAGTGTTCAATTGGTGCGAGTGGCGTTCGACGAGTGCGAAAGGAGAGAGCGTCGGAGCGTCCGCACGCATAACCACAAAGCAAATGCTGGGGAAGGTGCTTCGTGTTACTTATCGGTGCTATTATGTGGAGGTGGGGTCCGCCGAGTGTTCAATTGGTGCGAGTGGCGTTCGACGAGTGCGAAAGGAGAGAGCGTCGGAGCGTCCGCACGCATAACCACAAAGCAAATGCTGGGGAAGGTGCTTCGTGTTACTTATCGGTGCTATTATGTGGAGGTGGGGTCCGCCGAGCGTTCAATTGGTGCGAGTGGCGTTCGACGAGTGCGAAAGGAGAGAGCGTCGGAGCGTCCGCACGCATAACCACAAAGCAAATGCTGGGGAAGGTGCTTCGTGTTACTTATCGGTGCTATTATGTGGAGGTGGGGTCCGCCGAGTGTTCAATTGGTGCGAGTGGCGTTCGACGAGTGCGAAAGGAGAGAGCGTCGGAGCGTCCGCACGCATAACCACAAAGCAAATGCTGGGGAAGGTGCTTCGTGTTACTTATCGGTGCTATTATGTGGAGGTGGGGTCCGCCGAGCGTTCGACTGGTGCGAGTGGCGTTCGACGAGTGCGAAAGGAGAGAGCGTCGGAGCGTCCGCACGCATAACCACAAAGCAAATGCTGGGGAAGGTGCTTCGTGTTACTTATCGGTGCTATTATGTGGAGGTGGGGTCCGCCGAGTGTTCAATTGGTGCGAGTGGCGTTCGACGAGTGCGAAAGGAGAGAGCGTCGGAGCGTCCGCACGCATAACCACAAAGCAAATGCTGGGGAAGGTGCTTCGTGTTACTTATCGGTGCTATTATGTGGCGGTGGGGTCCGCCGAGTGTTCAATTGGTGCGAGTGGCGTTCGACGAGTGCGAAAGGAGAGAGCGTCGGAGCGTCCGCACGCATAACCACAAAGCAAATGCTGGGGAAGGTGCTTCGTGTTACTTATCGGTGCTATTATGTGGAGGTGGGGTCCGCCGAGCGTTCGACTGGTGCGAGTGGCGTTCGACGAGTGCGAAAGGAGAGAGCGTCGGAGCGTCCGCACGCATAACCACAAAGCAAATGCTGGGGAAGGTGCTTCGTGTTACTTATCGGTGCTATTATGTGGAGGTGGGGTCCGCCGAGTGTTCAATTGGTGCGAGTGGCGTTCGACGAGTGCGAAAGGAGAGAGCGTCGGAGCGTCCGCACGCATAACCACAAAGCAAATGCTGGGGAAGGTGCTTCGTGTTACTTATCGGTGCTATTATGTGGCGGTGGGGTCCGCCGAGTGTTCAATTGGTGCGAGTGGCGTTCGACGAGTGCGAAAGGAGAGAGCGTCGGAGCGTCCGCACGCATAACCACAAAGCAAATGCTGGGGAAGGTGCTTCGTGTTACTTATCGGTGCTATTATGTGGAGGTGGGGTCCGCCGAGTGTTCAATTGGTGCGAGTGGCGTTCGACGAGTGCGAAAGGAGAGAGCGTCGGAGCGTCCGCACGCATAACCACAAAGCAAATGCTGGGGAAGGTGCTTCGTGTTACTTATCGGTGCTATTATGTGGAGGTGGGGTCCGCCGAGCGTTCGACTGGTGCGAGTGGCGTTCGACGAGTGCGACGAGTGGCGTTCGACGAGTGCGAAAGTGTTGAAACTTTGGTTCTATGGCGCAGTATCTTGCTTGGTGTAGGGTGCCTTCATGTGCGCTTTGCTTGGGGTGATGACATCTGGCCATTTTGTTTCTAACATTTATTTTTATTTTTTGTTCTCAAGCGCGTGAAAGAGCGTCTCCCTGCACGCGCTCGTGGCGTTCACTGTGCTACAGCGACATTTTGTTTCCTGCGATTTCTTTGTATTTTTCCTGTGAGCGCGTGCTGTCGGCATCGGGTAACACAAACGATGGCATCACCCACATCGAGGCACTCTAGCTTGGTGCAAATCATATCCTTTTTGTGTTATACATATTTTCACATATTTCTTTTTAGAATGATGAAATGACTGGTGTTCATATTTTGATTATTTGATGTTTGTAATGCATACATAACATTGTTTTTTGGTTAAATGTTTCCTGTTTTCATGTAAGTTTATTGGTTCATATTCAAAGGTGGCAGCCAATAAGAAGGGTGCAAGGTTGTTTCTGGCTTTAGAAAGTATAATTACTATAATTATTATAGTTTGATAGACCAGTGCTGGAAAAATACTTCTTTTCAGATTTCCATTTGAACAATGACTCAGAAGTACCCACACGGTTGTTTTAAGACGTTTAGTTATTTTTTAAAGGAAAATATTTTCAATATAAAATTGTATATCAGGTTTGGAAAATAAAAGAATACAAATAATTGCCACCTGAACACTTTGTCTCCATTATAGCCACTTTATATATATAAACACTATAGTTTTTGTTGTAATGCCCTAATGTTTTAAGCTTAACACATTGTTTATATGAAGTGTCCCCATGCTTGGGAAGTGCCAACCTTTTGTTGTCATCACAAAAATAAAAGATTTAAAATAATTACATAGGGGTGTATATGTTCTCCAAATGCAGCACATAAAAAAAAATCTCGGTTATTCTATTAATATATATATATATAATTGTACCCCAATACGTTTTTTTTTTTTTACATATGTTTAATTTGGTGTTCTTAAAGTAGAGCGAGGTCACTCGACCAACACGGGAAAGCACGCCGCCAGCGTTTGCCCGCGACAATTAAGGGAAAAAGAACGAGTTGAACAACACAAGAGTACGAATTATGTTACCTTTAGCCGATTACTGTCCAGGAATGAAGATATTGTTGTAACTTTTGCTGCTATTGCACGCGCGGAACGAGCATGAGGCAGCATGGCTTGAGTAAGTTTATCACTGTGTGAATCTGAAACCGAAACTGATCGGGGGCATGCCGTGTGGTGTTACTTTAGCCGATTGCTTTCACATCATGTTGCCCTTCGAAGCGCTAGATTAAGAGAGGTGTCTAGCCTGCCAATTTAAATACACAGACCACTAGTATACCAATAATACTTGCAAACACTTTTTGTATTCATCTAGTAAACAGCAGCAGTCACTTGCCTAATCCTTGTCAGAATGTGGTAGGGCATATATACGATTTGGGTCGGTGGGGTAGCTAGAGTAGAGAGTCGCGGATGTGTTGTGTTGGAGTTGTTTGTGCCTTGTACTGCTGACATGTATGTGCCTGTAGTTAACGTTGCCTGTAGTAGTGTTCGGTATCTTGGTGGTGTGTGTGTTGTTGTATGTGTAGTAGGTACTAGAATAGCAAGAGTTCGCGCATAAGTATTTTCTTTTAGTACTATTTAGCGGTTTTTACTACACTTCCTAGGTGGCGCAAGCTGCCCCCTGATTCAATAAGCTGTGTCGAGCAGTCCTGTAGCTATTGATTTACAAACAGCTGGCCTGGCTGGCCTGCGGTTCACGGGTCTTCCCACGTCCCTGCTTCTCAGTTCGATAACAATCGTAATAATTGTGCCACTCAGCCGACTCAGCCACCTAAATGCTCGTTTTGTGTCGAAGAGGTGCGAAGTGCAGGCACAGACGCGCACGAATGGATAACCACGCCGTAAAGGTAAACCCAAACTACAAAAGAAAAAAAATAGCGGTAGCGTTGGTGCGGAGTTGAACGCCTCTCGTCGGTGACGACGAAGGCGCCCAGCGATTCATCGCCACACACGACAAGCATACGTTGTGTTCAATAAAGTCAGCATGCCCATTCCTCGTGTAACGATTTCTTTTTTGAGCGTTCACCGCCGGTGGCAAAAATAGTCAATCTAGCGAGATGCCGTCGGGGGCGATCGCGGCAATTCCGGCACACACACTGCCGTCCTTACAGGATATAGGTACGGTACCGGTGTCTGGGGACGGATGTTTAGAGTGTCTGAAGGCGCTTAAAACACGTCGAATAGGCGTATGCGCTCTATTCTCTCACTCGGCCGAAAAGCCGTGCTCTTCGTTAGGCCTTACCGGGGAATTCGAGCCTCGCTAACCGGCCGCCATGTTGCTTTTGGTGGTGGTCAAATTTCACTACCTGCTTTTTGACTACATGTGGGTTCGTCATTTTTACCTTAGGGGTCGTTATATTTGGGACAACTTTTTACCACCTCAAAGGTAGTCACGTATGACTACATTTTTTTAGAGTGCAGCCTCATGTGGAGTCTCCATGCATTAATCCATAGCAGCGTTCCTAGCAACAGTTTGTTTGGGCCCAGACGCCATTTTGTGACGTGTCATCACTTACGGGGTCAATAAGTTACTTTTGGAGGCCAAAGGAAGCTTCCGAAAGCATAGAGTTATTATAATGTACGCTAGAGGTCTCAAGTGGCGCTAGTGTGCTGACGCAAATTGAAGCCGACAGCAACCAGTCGAAAATTAATTTCCGGTAATGCATTTCTATGAGAAAAAGTGTGTGCATTTTCTCCCTGCGCTCGATCATAAAGCGCAAACATGCCGAATAATTCGTACGTACTAGGTAGCTTGGAACATTTCTCAGTCATGCCGACGAAATAAATGGTCAGTTATGGCGTTTTTCTTTCAAATTCATCGCATAAAAAATGGTGCTAAAAACGGCTTCGTACGTGTATTTGTTTGCACTATCGGACACTCTTAGAGCGAACACAACGTCGGCGCTTTTCAGCATGAGGGATATACTTGCCAAACGAACGAAGGACATCTGGAAATTAAGGAAGACGGCAAAAATTACGCAGTAACAGTGAATCAGTAACTACCCGGGCATGTACGATCAAAATAAATTGAAGGCCCCGTAATATATTCTGATTTTAAATAAGTAAGTACCGCTTTATTCTTTCTGCTCTGTGCGAACTTCTATTTTCAGGAATATCATCAGCACGATCAAAATCTTAGAAAACAAGCGCCCGATAAAAGCTGCCCGGCAGAGAAAACAATACGAAGAGACACCTTTCATAGCCTACGTGCTTTATTATTTACGTCTTGAATGTTTTCATCCGCTCATGCACGACGGGGTCATTGTCATTTAGTGACAGGACTGTGATATTAGCAATATATAAGCGTCACTCGGAATGCTGGCGAGCCTTGAACGCACTCTATATTACTTTCGATCGTAATTTTGCTTTGAATCGTCGCTCGTTTTTACACAAGTGCTGCGGAACACACATTTGGGATTGAAATGTACCGAAAATTAAACATCGTTCACTAATGAAAAAAATGCGCTAACTGAAGTAATTACACTTTTACAAATGTTAATCAAAGGTACATACTATTCGGCAAGACCCAAATAACCAAAGCGTTCTGTGTTATTATCCGGCGAAGAGACAAAATGCACGTGCGTTTTCCCATAGGAATGCACAGGAGCACCGCAAAAGAAGACTGGTTGCTGTCTGCTTCAATTTGCGTCACGGAAGTCGCATAGACACTAGCGCCAGTTGAACCTCTAGCGTACATTATAATAATTCTATGTCCGAAAGAGCGCAAGCACCACGTGACAAATAAGGGCCAGTCACGTGATAAACAGGGCCACTTTTCCGCGCCACCCGCCGGCGCCAACAACAAATTCGTATAGCGCCGTAAATAGAGCTTCTAAATTTTTTTGTTCGTTGTAGAATCGTTTTATAACATCCTTTTCCCATCTAAGCTGTTTAAAAAGAAATGTTTTTTCCTTTGCATGCGTCCTTTAAGAAGAGACGCCGGGTTGTGGTGCGAGAGTTCAACTTCAAAAATTGTTTTCTCGCTTTAAACAAAAATTACTGTGATCATACTTTCAGAATAAAAAAACAATAGATTGTTCTTCCAAACCCACCATATATTGTATTTTTTCTTGGACCACTTCGGTGTGAAGTAAACGGCTGCTTATGCGTCAAAACGCACTTTTCGGCAACTTCAGGATTTTTTTTTACTGCAAGATATTTCATTGAGCCGTTTTAATTGTTTTATAGATTATATGCCTGCAGGGTAGCCGGTAAAAAGTTCTATTAGGCCATATTGTGATCATTACTCGCAGTGAGCTCACAGTTGATACTAAGCACGTGTGCTCTATTTTCATACCAAGAAAAAGTCTTTATTGTTCGCTGTTTTTCTTTTTTTATATTGTTGGTACAACATAACCTTGCATATTCAAGGACAGATAAATAATTAAATATGAAGTGTCACTCGAGGGTGGAAGAAACGGTCAAGGATGTGATTCGATTTTGGTAGTAATACCCTATCGGAGGTCGCGCTCTGAGTGCGAACAGCTGTTGACTTCTTGGCTCAGCTACGCGCTGTTGCGACTCACGACACGATGTATGATTGTGAAAAGGTTTCCATAAAGGCGTCAACGTTTCCAATCAAAAGGGCTATTCCGCTAGTAGGAAAAGAAATAGGCTTAAGATGGGAGTGGATTAAATCACGCGATCGAATTATACATACCGGGTGTTTCAGCTAACTTGTGCCAAGACGTTTAGAAAACTGGTGCGCGCTGGGCGTTGTACCAATGCAGTTTTTACACTGTCCTATTCAGCAATTCAAAATATTTTTAGGGGTGCGCAAATATTCGTGTTTCGAACTCGAATCAAATAATTATTGCCCAAATAATTTGATTCGTATTCCTAGTATTCGAAGTTTCATATATTTTGATTCATCGAATATTCGAAACAGAACTACTGACAAAAGCTCTGGTTCATCCCGGACCGCTGTTTATGTGATGAAATAGTTTACACAGACCTGTGTTAGATCTAACTCAAGACTCCATTCACATTTATTTGATAAACAAACCAGTTTTTGTAGAAAGTGGTTTGTTTCCTCTCTTCCACGAACGAAGTAATCCTGTCTCCACCCTCTTCGATCCGTTCGACAAAACCTTTTAACCCCGCACGTCGCCTTTTCAAATGCAAGTTTCGTACGTCGTGCAGCCAGTTCTGTACGATATAGACCTGGTCAGCGATAACAGAACCGATCTCTTTCGCAAAGCCGTCACTCCCCACTGCGTCGAGAGAGGTGCCAGGGCTATAATAGGTAATGCTAGTCGTCACCCGATTCAGGCGGTTCAGTCATAATCGTACAGTCCTCCAGCGCGCTGCTTTTACACACGTGGATGGGTGAACTCAGCCATCAGCTGTGTCTTGTGCTTGTTGTTTAAATGTGTTTATTAATACTGTTTTTTCTCCGGTCGATGTGCCTGTTTTGTGAGGGACGTTTATTGCGGAGAAGGCGCCATGTAAGTGAGATTTCAGTTCCACGTAAAACAAAATCCCCAGATGGTCGAAATGAATCTTTAGACCTGCCGATCGCGCAGGCTAAATATCCTTCGTTAAAATAAAACGTAAAAAAAAAATTTTTAAGTTTTTTTTTGTTGTGCTCTACTCCTTCTGTGTACATCCAGAAGAATAAAGGCGTATGACGGTGTTTCCCAAACTCCACCATCACCCTGCGACCCAACAAACGTAATATACTGGCCATGAGGTTTCGTGCTTGTGTTTCATTGTCGGTTTCGAGAAGTTAAGATTTTTGGTTTATTAAAAATATGCGTGACTCTGTAGCAAAATAATAAATAATCTAACAAAAAACGAAAAAAACAACAACATTTTTTGGGGGAGGGGGTGTCAGTGTTTTTTTTAAGGTTTGTGAAAGATTAAATACAAAGTCTACCTTGACGGAAACGACACGATGTAGGATGTTTCTCAGCACGCACTACAACTTTTGCATTCAAAAGATGGTGAACAAAAGTTATTATTTCAAAAGTTAGTTAATCAATACTCAAATTGTCCAGATTGGCGCATTACAAAACACCTTAACTCGCTCCATAAGACCCTGGACAATACCAAGTTGGTTGTACACGCGAAGCGTGAACAAGTATTTTTCAGTCTTGGCACAAGTTATAACTGTAACAATATCAGTCGATGGCGTAGTTGGTAAAGCTCCCATCTTCCACTTGTCTTTCGGGATAATGATATTTGAGATTAGCTTCAACAAACTGTATACGCGGTATGGATATACAGTCACGTGCGATAGAAGCGTGAATGGTGGAGTGACACCTCTCCCGATCATTTTGCCACTCAACCAGCAACTCCTGTATAACGAGGCCGTGGTGCTGGGCCGGAGTGGGGCACATTTTTGACACGAGTGCCCCATCAGCGATCGTCTGGGACTCGTGTTCAGTCGGTAGCAGGACGGTTCCCAGCCGAACGGCGACGGAGCACTCCTGTGCACTCCGTGTCCCAAACTGGGCCTCGGGTTTGTGACCCAGAAACTCCAGCACTTCGTCCTTGTTATCTAGCCGGTGTTGAGTTAACGGCTGAAAGCGAAAGCTTCCATAGATATGGAGCTTGTGGTGTGCTTCGAGCGTCCCAAATACCATGGTAACGTAGTTTTTTTTTCGAGAACATAACTTTCATTACAGTGCTACTTTGCAGTTACGCCTTAAACATATTTTTTCGCGCTACTAACAATAAGGAAATATCTATAGCGTTGAATTTCATCACCTGCCTTCAAGAAGATACACAGTGAGTCGCAGCGCTCATATCAAATATTTGTAAGAGAGAAAGACTTTTTCTGGCAGAGGAAGTGGCATTTTAATTTTTTTCGGATACAGTTGTCACTACTCATTCAGTATAATTGTAATCTAATGGCTTGAATGCCCATGGATTGCATTAACACTAAATATTCATTAGAGCCGCTTCCAAACGAAGAGCGTGCTGAAATGTACCGAAGCTATGACAACACGGCCAGTTTTCATACCAATGACTACATTCCTTAAAGATAATCGAACCACTGATCGCTCGCTCACTAATGACACCATATTCCCGCGGTCTTTGTTAGCAGACTTGCAGTCTGTTTTTATGTATTTGTGTTACCGAAATACCTCAGTCGCCCAAATTGTGGTTGGCACACTATATCGTATATTTCTGCCGCGTCCTAAAACCCCAAATTTAAATTAGATTAAAATGTTCGGAAATGTTGAAAACAGACTGGATAATTTGTGTATGCCTCCTATTCTTCCCAACCGTTCTAGACCCGTTTAACTTCGAGCTTGCAAAGCAACCCAAGACGCTATACACGTGCTCTACGCTGTGCATGTGACTCGTCTCCAAGAGCCAATCCAAGACACAGTCAGGGCTACGCTGTGTGGAACACACGCAATTCTAACGCAAAACACACATTACTTGCGTTTGCTCGCAATTTTCGCGGAGGCACCGTGTGGACGTAGCCGGCGGGGGGAAAAGTCTGCAGGAAGCTTTGAAGAAATGGCTGGAAGCTGTCTCGACAAGGTTTCTAGGTACTACTGACTGAAAAGTAGCTTATTACTTGATTGATTCATGTATTAGAAGAAAATCCAGTTTATTTATTACCTACAAAAAAACTTATGCAGCCTAAACGTCCTAAGGGCTGCCACCTTCAACGGCACTCAGCCGACTCTCCCCCCCTCCCCCCCACACACACACAAACCACCCGGTTTGACTGATCGCGTTCTCTGGGAATGAAAATGGGAAGGAGGGGGGGGGGGGCTAAAAGACCTAAAGACGCATTCACATTGCGGAAAAACGCGCGTCGTGGGGTGAGTTTTTGCTTACTTTTGTGACTGAGAAATGTCACGCGCCGAGGAGGACGACGCATGAGACGACGTCTCTGAACCCAAGCCTGACCGTGCCCTCGACGAGCGCGCTTGAGCCAATCAGCGAGCGACCGGACGTGAGGTGTCGCCTTTTTCTGGTTAGGACATGGGCGTACCAACCGGGGGGCAACGGGGGCACTTGCCCCCCCAGCTCTCAGAGTGGGGGGCAAGGCATGTGTTTTGCCCCCCCTGAAACAGCCGCGACTGGGCAGGGCAAACACTGGCCGGCGGCGCCCAAGGAATACCAAGGGCACCGCCCTCCGACCCGCGGGGGCCTATTTTTAACGCGCAGGCGATACAAACCCTAGCAATGGCGCTCACTCAGGATTGGCTGGTTCGTGAAGATAGCAGCGCCGTCAACATAGGCAGCGGTTACAATGCGAGTTTCCGAAGCGGTAGCGTAACTTAGTGGTAAGATGTCACCCTCATACGTGTCAGACCAATCAGACCCGGGTTCTATCCATGGTGTGCGCTTACTTCTTTTATGTTTTTTTCCTCTGACATTTTTGTTTTGTCGAGGCATTCGGCGATATTTACGGCATTTTTTTGTACGATTAACACTGAAAAAAAAAAAACGAATGTTGTTGACGAAACATCGCTGAACTAAATCGTATGTGACTCTATTTACGGAGGTGCAAGGGGGACAGCGGGGCTTAGGTTGCCGGCTGGACGCCGCGAAGCGGCGTGTACAGGGGGGGGGGCAAGTGGGTTGATAGTTTTGTAATTAGCAGCCGCACACTGTCGCCGCGAAGTGGCGTGAACACAGGCGCGGAAGTGGGTCAACGCGCTTCGAGTGATACATGCGCCGTCTGAATCCGAAATTTAAGTTTCCGCAGCGTTGCCGAGCAACCAATCCAGCGTAGGCGTCGTTGCTAGGGGGTCTGTCGCCTGCGCCGTAAAAGGAGCCCGTGACCAAAGCGCCCGGGGCGCATACACAGTTGGCCCTCTCCTCACCCCCCCCCCTCCCCTCTTTAGCAACGCCTACACACACACACGCCGTAAAAGTTAGTTATGGACCGAATCTGCCGAACTTCAGATTCGGCAAATTTCCGCACATGCCGAAATTTTGAAGGAAATTTCGGCAAAGATTCGGCAAATGTCTGCGCACGCGCACGAACGCGACGGGGCCATGCATGGGTCGCAAATGGACGCCGCGCAGTCGCGCGGTTACCATCGCACAGTTTAGTACATCCAGCGGTTATGGCGAGGTGTGGAGTAGGCGACACGGTAACTGTGCGTTTGTGAACTTTTGCGAGTGTGGTTCTCTCCAATATTATCTGCCTCAAGAACAGAAGATCGACCAGTAATTTACGCAGTCCACATGATGCGGTGCATTCTGGATAACGTGATTTTCATTTGACCTTTCCATTGATGCAACGATCTAGTTAAAACATTGACTGACAACTGACATCGGAATTAAAAACAGCGCGAAAAGACGAGGACCAGACAAAGAGTTTACACCGACGCAGCGCTCACTTACAACTGAGTTTATTGATCGCAAAATCGCAATATATACCAACGTTACTAGAACCACTCAGTTGGGAAACTGCCATAGAGACTGCTCTGAAAAAGTGGCACCGATCCGTCCACGAGAACCGAGCTAATGGCGATCACAACGCCGCCATTTCTCCCGCAGCGGCCAGTCGAGGAACTGCACGTGACTTCTATTTTCATTGTAATCGGCCATTTCGGGGCCAGAACAGATACTGTGGAAGGGGCTTCGAGGTACCGCCCCCGTCTCCCAAGCGGACGCGCTGCGGATTACTACTAGGTTAATATGCGCCTAGCTCGGGACGCGCTACCTGAAATCACCGCTGAGGGACGGTCGTATAAAAACAATATTAATTGTACTGCAAAACTTGCAAACTAAAGATTTTAGAAAACAGCACGCGCCCTTCATTTTGTACTAAACTCCAATAAGCGTTACTACACAAACAGTTTTTTTCGTCGGTTTTTACGCGAAAACATGCTTTATAAAAGCTCAAGGCGACTACAGTTAAGACAAATGATACAGAGTGGCGCTGTTGTCGTATTTAGCTCGGTCTCGGTGGACGCCAGCGGTCCAGGTTTCAACGGTGAGTTTCCCAACTGAGAGTTCTAGTAACGTTGATATATACTTGCGTTGTCACGAACAGAAGAGAAGAAAGAATTCAGCCCACGTGATACATCACAAATAAGAAAATAAAAACATGGCGCCATGACACAGCAGTACAGAGCACGTGTCAAAAAACGAGCAAGTCAGGGAACTAGAAAATTCATCTCTTTGCCTGATAGGGCCACAGAAGGACTGCTTACAGATGCAGCTGCCAACCTTGTTATTTCCACAGCCTCCAGAATTTCACGAGTAAGCTGGTCCCTAAGCCGCTTAACAACCTCACACCGTTAGAAGTCCGGTAGGCAACCACAGTCGCGGCAATGAATGCCCAGATGACCAGACACGGTTGTGGAGACACTGTAAGCGTGCTCTATTAACCTGTCATTGAGACAGCGGCCCGTCTGGGCAACGTAGCGCTTGCCACACGTCAGAGGGAGAGATTAAACCACCCTCTCAGAACACAAGACGAAGCGATCTCGATGCCTCGTACTGCAAGCTGTGGCCATCCGCGAAGTGGAATTAACAGCTCTGTACAACCTTGACAACTTGTCCGGAGCAGAGAATAAAACGTCGACGTCACACCTGCCCGCAATTCGTTTTAGGTTGTGGGCCAAGCCGTGTATGTAGGGAATGACTACAAACTTTCTTATGTACTTCAAGTAAAGTAGTAAGTACACCGTGTGCAATGTACTTGAAGTAAAGTACTATAAATACAATGTACTTCCAAAGTAAAGTAGAAGTACTTTTTAACACACTCTTTCAGAATGCCCTTTCATTCCCTATACAGCATTTTATTATTTTTTTTTTAAATTGGCCGGTATGCATGCATTGCTTTAGGGAAAATTGGAGGTGCATCAGTTTTGTTTCGAAAAGAACGACAAAAACAGAGGCGTGTCAGTTTTTTTTTCTTCTGTAAATGGCGGCAACTAATATACGTCATAGAGTAATTGTTTTATTCTCGCTGACGAACCCTTTAACACAACCAACTTATAAGGCACTTATTCGTATCGGTCTTATAGCTGCCATTACTTCCCTCAGAGAAATGACCAGATGACGTCTCGAAAAACGGCACAAGCTATACAGGAGCACCAGATGAACTCCAGAGCGAATGCTGCGCTTTGTGCAGCCCCCACTGATTTTAAAGGATGGTCTGAGACCCTCCTCCACAGCCCCAGCATTAGTGAAAGCAAAATCATATCATGCAATAAAATAGCTTGTTTTCAGGGATGTGACATTTGGAGATTAGCAATTTGAGGGTTGCAGCTAGGTACAGCGCATAGCAGTGGGGTTTATTTTATGTGCATCTAGTACATCGAATCAGAACCCCCCCCCCCCCTCCCTATTTTCTTGTAGGGACCCCCTCAACTTACGGGATACTTTAAGCACTGGTGAGGATGTGGTGTGTATACCTCCTGGAGTGGGAACAAGCCGCTTTCTTCAAATGCGTCAAGTCTCCTTGAGCTTCGGGATACAAAGAAACGCCAGTCTTCGGCGCTAATCCGACAGTTACTCGGTCTTTCTTGCGTCGTGTCTGTTCGCTCCTCGCGCCTCGTAGCAATGTTACTCGTTAAAATTTTTGTTTTTTTTTGACTGTCCGAATCATTTCCTTTCTTCCACCCCCCCCCTTCCCCGCCCTTTTCTACGCCACATGCTTCTCCCTCTGCAAATATCAGCTAATCTTCCAAAATCTTATCTCTGTTGATAGGCAAAACAACCACTAAAATTCGAAAGAAATTTGTAATTTGAGTAGAAGTCACTCGAAAAAGTAGTTAAAGTAAACTACTAATTACCAAAATATAAATGTATTTGAAAGTTACTAAACTACCCAGAAAAGTAGTTAAACTACAGTCACTTGAGTAAAGTAGTTGAACTACGTACAAGTCTGGCTGGCTGGCGCTCTGCGTAAGGGTTTTCACCTATCTGCCCAGCCCCGCACACCACCACATGGGCTTCTTCCAGTATGTGAAAATAAAATTACTATTATTATTATTATTATTGAAGACTATTTGCCTAGACAACATTTTTTAAAGTGCCGATAATTTTTTTTTGTTTTCTTTTTGTTTTCTATTTGATGTGACTTCTGTGCGCTGTGCACTACTCCCTGTTTGTATATATTTCTCTCTGTCACGCGTTCTAGATCTCTGAAATTTTTATGCTAACTTGCTTTGAGTGCACCTTAAGTAATTTGTAGGGAACTAGTCCTACAAGCCTTTAGGGCTTTGACAGTTCCGATAGTGTATATAGTTGTATTTCAAGCACCTGCATTAATTATTATTATTATTATTATTATTATTATTATTATTATTATTATTATTATTATTATTATTATTAGTATTATTATATCAATCCTGTTTTCGGCTTACAAGTAGTTTGTGCCAAAACAGAATAATATTGCTTTTTAGTTCGCGTTATGTCGCGATTTTCATGTATCTGCGTAAAACTAAGCACAGAACTATCATGCTCGACGTTGCACATCCGACATTCCTAAATCTCCCCAACTTCCTAAATGTCCGTGTGTGTCCTAACGCCAGAAACCGGAATTTTAAAGGTTGAAAACGGCACGTTGCGAATATGGAACGCACACTTTCATGCAAAGCTGACGTCAAGTGACTCAAATCGAAAAACATGCATATTTACAATATTGTTAATTCTTCTGGTGAAGGCTCAGCAACTGTTGCATTCGTTTTCTCGCACGAAACGGTGACTCCCAGAGAAAGTAAGAACGCAGTGATTGCCTTTATTTGAACAATGTAAACACACTTGCAGGCGTGCGCTGATGAAGCCTCAAAATCAAAACTCTCGTAGCGTGATTTGTGACTGCGCCGGCTGCTACCCAACCTCGTTGTCACGCCACTTTCTGCAAGCGAACACTAAAATTGCCAGTCAAAACACAAAAGCGACATCGATACAATTATCTTGTAGAATATCACCTTATTTAGTCATAAGTGTGTCAATAGGCACTACATGTTGTATTTAAGTCAAGAAAAAAAAACATAAACCTTCTTTCGTCACGAAAGTCTAAATATCAATGTTAAGACTGGTAACAGTGTATTTTGCTAAATGATTGCCGAATCTTTATTAAAGTTCGGCAAAAGTTGCGCCGAATTTTTGATTCGGCAAAAGTTCGGCCCATCACTAGTAAACATATGCGACCCGGGGGGGGGGGGGGGGGAGAGGGGGGTCTGGTTTGCCCCCCACTCAAAAACAAGTTGGTACGCCACTGGGTTAGGACATGTTTCCGCTATTTTTTGTTTTTTTTTCGATCCACAAGGAAGGCAAAAAAGCCAGAGGGTTCGAGGGAGACACGCAGTCGCCAAACCTGACTGGAAGCATTTCAGCATAGAGAGAAACAAGACGATTGGAACATCTGACTGTGAGAAGTGTTTTATGTGCGTGTACGACGCCGTGAAACGATTTTTGATCGTTTGCATGGAAGCCGCCACCAAACTTCGTCGTGTGTTTCGACGTCCGACTGCGCGGGAGCGGTCACTTCCAATGTGTTTTGTGCATCTTTGCGTGCACACCACAAGTACGTAATACAACAGTTCTCCTTCGAAAATCCTGTCGCACAAGCTGCGTGAAGTGCTATCAAAGGTGCGGACGCGCGGGCGTAGCACCGTGCTAAGCTTTGTTTCTACTAAGCTTAGTACCTTCTTACCCTACACGCTCGAGTCCGTGCCTCTCACATATGCAGCAAGCAACTGGAGTATAAACGATATGATCATCACCGTTGTCCATTCAGTGAAGACGGTTTTCTTCGAGCGCATATGCAATCGCGAGGGCAAGTCAACAACAATCGTACGAAGCAGACGAAAAAAAAGTTCCGTGTTCTGTCGACAAACGCGAGGTTCCCCGAGAAGTCGCCGACGTCGGGTGGCCCTGTGTCACTGCTTCGTCTTTTTCGACGGCGGCGTCGACATAGATCGAAACGCGCGTTTCTTGCTCACTGCGCATACCTGAGAGGTGGTCACATTTTTGCGCGCCGCCGAGGCGGCGATTTCTTTAAAAATTGTGTTTATAGATCGTGCTAAACCCATATAGTTCTTCCATCGCGGGCGAGATTGTACCTTTCCCAAGTCGGGTCATTGAACCCAAGTCTTCCCTCTAACCCAAGGGCCGAGGCATCCAGACACGGAAACCTACAGAGCCAGCATAACCCCTAAGTGCACCTGTCAACGGGCAGGCCGTCTCGTAAACTGGTCGAAGTGCCGTGGACGAGCGTCTCGGGCGCGGGTCACGACGGCGGAGACTGCGGATCATGTTCCAGTGGTTCTGGGTGCTGGCCGCGGAGGTCCCGAGCGCGACAGAGGGTTACGCGCGGACGCAGACGCAGCATCCGGTGAACCCACAGGGGTGGTCGCCGTATTTCTAGTTATCCGGTGAGATCTTTCTCTATGCTTGTATTGGCGGGCGCCATCTGTGTTCTGTATGAAAGTTCTCCGTTTATCTATTGGTTGTCACACACCAAGGGACGGTTTTCTCCGAGACGCACGTCCTGGAAATTCTCGCTGGAATCATCGGTCTCAGTTTATTTTTTCCGACCATAAACGAACCAGTGCTCGTGTCTCAATGTTTAGGCTCTAGCCGTGGGACCTGGCCTTGGGAACTGATCCTTTGGCTTCCTGGTGAGGGTGGTTTTGCCCGTCCGTTTCGTTGAGATTGCGTCGGGGCCTGTGCCCAATGGGATTCGAACTAGATCCCTGATTGGATGGGACAGATTTCGGCGCACTGTCGTAACCTCAGACCGTACGGAAAATCGTCGAGTTTGAACGGGCCCGAGTGACCCAGTAGTTCTTTCCCGTGGCTCGTCGCATTACTACTGTCGTGCGCGACAGCCCCCGCTCTGCGGCTTAGCCACCATCGTCACCGTGCACGGGAGCACTTGATGCAGACGCTTAACTTTTGGTGACTGCTTAACTACGTAAGCCGTGCGCGACAGTTAGTTGCAGTTTTTAATATTTGTACTGTCCTCGTGTAACTTTTTTACGCAGCAACAAAGTTTCCTTTTGTTTGTTGTACTCATTACAACTAGAACCAATAGAACCCGGCGGCGCCACAGTCGGCCACGTGTCTGTGTTCAGATTCCGCCTTTGCGTCTGCGAGGAGGTCCTCAGGCAATCCATCAGCCCACACGCAAATATCAAAGGCATCTCCTACGTGACCTTCGGTAACCGTCTTAGAATGCAACGCTAGGAAACACAAATATGAAACTAAGCTAGGTTCAGAATGAATTTCTATACCCTACGATAGAGCAGCATAGGAAATGTCTGCTTGGCGCCGACGTCGTCCGGCAAAGCCCCTATAACGAAGACAACCTAGCTCAAAATAAGTGAATTGTTGCGTTCGATTTCTCTTTGGGAGATCGTGTGTTACTCAACGTTTTACCATCACAAGTTAGTTCAAGTCAGTGTAAACGGTCAATAAAAGTTTAAGGAAAATCAAATTTAGATTCTTTTTTATTTATTAGCAATTTTGCCATATTTAGACAACTGAGCTGCGTTTCGGCATTAATTAAATAGCTGCATTAATGGCTGACCATACTTTTGTTATTTATTCGTAAAATGCATTTAGATACTTTTGATAAGTTTTTTATTGTATTATATGCTTTCGTCTATTGGCAAATAATTCGTGAATGAGTCTTTAAAACGTGTTTTTTGACGTGTTTTGCGTAAATGTTTGCATGGAAATCTTTTCTTGTAATTTTTAAGGTCATGTGCCAATGTTGTAAAGCTTTCATAAAACCAACAGAAAGAAATATTATTACGTGTGTGCTTTGTTGTAAAATGGACAGCTGTAGAAAGCGCCGTAGTGAAACCTTGCAATTTCCACATTTCGAGGTTCGAAATTTCATATTTCAGGAAGAAAATTAGCTTCGGCGTTCGCATATTGCGGAATGCTCCAGACATGAACCAAACTTCCACGTATTTGCTTTTTTACATAAATAGCAGAGAGACGAACCGGACCATCATCGTACCATCTGATGTGGAAACCCCCTGGTGATGATTGTTCTAGGGGAGCTCGTGGTCGAGGTAGAGGGGGTGATGTTGCAGGTCATGATGCTATCTTTGTAGTTTGTCATTGCTGCGGCCGCTTGCGGGTGGTTTTGCAACGCCGCGACATTTTCTTACACAATTACAATTTCATGTACGAGCTAAAAATAAAGTAAATAAACTGTTTCTCTCTACCTGCACCACCTGACAGTATAACAGGTTTAATGCAATTTTTAAAAAAATGAGAGCCGTAATTAGCCAAAAGTTTTTATTAATTCTTAAAGCCAATTAAAAAAAAACAGGGAGCAAGCTGAACCTTGGCATAGAAGGAACTTGGAAAAATCTTGCAGTTTTATGATTATTTGTGTTCCTTTCTTCTTTCTTTGGTGTTAAGTTATAAATTTTGTTCCGCTTCGTCTTGTCTCTTGTCTTTGGTTTTCTTGACAACGATGAAGCTTTTTGTTCTTGGTTAGAATTTTCGTACTGGAATATATAAAAAATTTAATTGGAAACAATTAAAAAATCTTATTCTCTTAAACTAGTTATTTCATCTGCGTATCTTTGTATTTTCATGAAGGTTTTCATTTTTGATTTATTAATTGTATTTCTCCTTATTTTTATGTTGTTTTCCCTTTGGGGGTTGATGAGCAGAGATAAGTTTATTGCTTCGTTGTTTTTAATTTTTATGGTTATTTTCTTTATGACAAGAGAATATTTTTTTTTCTATAGCTATACATACCCTGGTATTTACACATTTATATATTTACGCTTTCCCCCGAAGGAGAAGGATCACACTTATTAAGTTTCCCGTGTTCGTATTTATTTTCTACTGTTGTTCAAATGTTTTTATAAATCTTTTCGTTTTTTTTTTGTTTTTTTTGTTTTGGGGGAGGGTGGGGGTTGGGGGGATTGGAAGGCATGAGGTTGTGTCGTGAAACGGACACTAAATATTTAGTCGTTTACATCAGCATTACTTTTCTTCTCGTACGTTGTTGGTTGTTGGTGATCGGTCTCGACGAACTGTAAAAAGAGATCAACCTCTTCTTTTTTTTTCACTGTCTGTTTTTGATGTCCATTCCTGAACACTGTTCATTTGAGAGTAAATGATTTTCGTTCCGATTTCGTTATTGATATTCTTATTATGGTTTGTGAGAAGCCCAAAACCTGGAACCGGTCTTAGGTCCTCTTCACCTGTTGTTTGTGGTCTTCTCTGTTGGTGGCTGTTTGTTGTGGTTGGATAAAGGAAGCCCAGGGAAGGAAACTGGCTCACTCCCCCTGATCTTGTTGTGGGTCTTCCGATTGCCATTAGTTGCTGTGTTGGCTCAGGATGGTAAGCTAGGAGAAGCTCCGAGCCAGGAACGGCTCTCCTAACCAAAGATTGAGTCTTCTCATCAGATGGCATTTTTCAATTTTTGATCTAAGAAGCTAAGGAAACCCGGACAGTGGAGCTAGTCCAAAGCCCCCAGCCACCACTTTTAGGTCTTCCAAGGCAATCCACAGTGTGCATTATTGCAGTTTGGTGTGTAAATGATACTGCTGGTTGTCTAATACTGTTCTTGCTTAAAGTAAAAGTAAAGTTGCAAAAAATTTTCTTTACTATGTTTGTTTTCTTGTTTTTTTTTCAATATTTTATTTTAATTTTATTTTTTTATGGTGTTGTCGGAAGTATGTTTAACTAATTCCTCCAGAGTATGTATGTGAGTTTTAGAATTTGAGTAGTTTTTGACAAATATTCACGTTTATGTTTGACATTGAAAGTTTTTGAATATAGGGCCTTGTCAGCTGACATGTAGTTAAATGATGATCCATACTAGTACATGTTTTCTACAGCGAAAAATAGTATGGTTGTCTCTACATCTATAGAAACAAAAAGTAAATCTGCCGTGTGCAGTAATAATTTGGGTGATGTTCCTAGGAGGAAAGCTAATGGGCATGTGATTTGTTGATGGTATCCATTTATATAATTCTGTTTCATTGCCATCGTTTTGCCAAGAGCGATCCCATCTCCTACGTTCTAATCCCATTATTGCATGTTTTATATTTTGATTTGATTTTGGTAGGTGTATCTATTGGCCGTGATAACGTGCCGAGTTTCCAAATTGGTCGGCTTGATCGTTCCCTAATAATTAGAATGTCTTTTGACGTGAAAGAATGCCGTTATATTAAATGAATTGACTGATTTGATTCTCTGTTTTATTTCATTAATTAAAGTAATTTTATTATTTGGGTTTGCCAATGCTTGAAGGACTGACAGGCTGTCCGTGTACATGTTACAATGGTGTGCATCTCTTGTTACAAGAATATATTCAAGGACTTTCAAAATGGCAATAGCCTCTGCATCGAATATTGTATTGTGTTTCGGCAAGCGATATTTTCCTCTTTTCTAATTCCTCCATGGATTTTCAGAATAATGCTTGCCGCTTCCACCTGATCTAACTACACTGAACCATCTGTATAGAGTGATATGACGTTAGGTATTTGAGAGAGCAATTGAATTCATTCTTTGAAATGATATATTGAGTCTCTTTCTTGGGTGAGTCTTTCCAAATACCTATTGCATGTGATACTTCTGTGGGAGAAATACTAAGCCTATTGAATTAGCCTATTATTCAACGTCAAGAGTGATGTAGATGAGCATGATAGTGCATAGTATAGGTAGACTTATGTTAAAAACTGTGCGGAACGCTCCTGCTATTTTCAGTAATGGTAGTCTTTGTATGGATTGTAATTGTATTAACATATGTGAAAAACCTGATGGTCTTCACCACGGGGGTGATCCATACACTATATATTGGCGCGCGCGCAGCTGGCCAATTAGGCAGCGCGCGCGTGGCCTAATGGTTATCGTGCCTGCCTCACACATGAAAAGCCAGGGTTTGATTCCTGGGAGCGACGTGTCTTTTGTTTATCCCTTCAATTTAGTGTTCCGGTAAATTCAAGAATCCTGGTGCTTCTTCGAGGTGCGAATGTTCTGCGCTTCGAACTTTCTGCGCCGATTATTCCAGAAGCCCACGTGTGTACATTAGGGGCTTCGCGAGTGAGCCAGAGTCAGTTTCCGCCCAGCGTTCGACTCTGCTGTCACGCCGACTTCGACGCCCGCGACGCTCTGCTTTCTTCTGTTCCCTTTTTATTTTTGGGCACAAGTTCGCCCCATTAAACCTTTCAGTTTGCCCAGTTATTCTTTGTTTCACCTTGTCATTCGTGACAATATATTTCTATGCTGCGTTAGTATATTTCCCGGGGTTGGCTTGATGTAATTGTTGATGTAATTTGTTGAGTATATTTTTGAAATATTGGCTGTATGAATTTCGACTTTCCGTTTAACATATTGAAGGTGTGTTAGGAAGTTTAAATGTGAGTTATAAATTACTCCTAAAATTTTTAGTTGCTTTACTATTTCTAGAATACGATTGTGAAATTTTATTATTAGGTTTTTTTTTCTTTTTATAAAGCTCACCTCTAGCTATGATTAGACAATTACATTTCGAATAGTTAAACTATAATTTACGTTCGGATGTTCACTGTCCTATTTCTTGCAGTATTTAAATAGTTCTTTCTCCAAAATCTCTTCTTGAGTTTCCTTCCATGACAATGTCATCTGCAAATGCTTGTAGATATGTTATTTGGAAAAGTTTCTTTCTAGTAATTCTGATAGTAGTGTTTCATTGTAAATAACTTAGTGGAGAGCCCTGGGGGCATCCCATATGAATTAGTCTGTTTATTTTTTGTTTTGTTTTCTGGCGTGATATCTGTGATGGATCCATCAAGAAAGAATGAGTACTGTAGATTGCAGTGGCGTAGCCAGAAATATTTTTCAGGGGGTGTTTTACTTTCCTGGTGAGACCGGAGGAGAAGAGCGGGCTCACATATGTACTCTTTACGAACATAGGAGCATACTTTTGGTTATTTCTCTGCTCTTATGAAGACAAAGACTCACTTCCTATTTCCATTATCACCCCTACATAAGAAAGTGCAGGAGACTCAATACATTCAGGTACTAAGAGAAAATGTTTAATACATGAAAGCACAACAAGCCCTGCAGACAATATTTTGAACATAACATGGAAAATGAAAGACTGCCATATGTACAGGGTCCAATCGAGAAATGTAAACCCTCCTTTTCGGCGCGCATAAAACAACTAGGCGTCGCTGAACGGTGAAACATCGCCAGAATGTAACCCTGGCGGTCCGAGCAAGATGATGAAGTTTTAGAACATAGCATCATCGAATTCAAAAGTTATAAGCAATTTTTTGAAAATCTCAATGAGAAAATGGGGCCGCGGCCCGGAAGCGTCTCCCATTAATCTCCATGTACTCGCGAGCTCCGTGAGCCACCGTCTGCCAACAATCTCCCATTGAAAATTTTCGATAATTACTCATAACTTTTGAATTCGGTGACGCTACGTTCTGAAACTTTGGGGGGGAGGGGGTGCAACAATTTTAAAAATAAAATAATTTGCATCTCGTCATTTTTACGTTGTTTATCGTGTCCCGGAGGATAGAGAAAACATCTGCTTCATTCAAAAATGTCGCGATTCCGCTGCAGAATCCCAAAGCAGAAGTCGAGCTTTTTTCCCCACCTGCAGCCGCGAGTGCACTGACAGCCGAAGCAACTACGACGAAAAGATTACGTGACCTCGCTGGGCTCTAAGCTGGAGCATAACGCCCGCTAATGTACGCAGAGAGAGGGAGAGGAAGCGTCCTCCGAGAAAGCACACGGGAAGCTACACGGCACCCCGAATTACGTCACTAGGAGGGGGACCAGGTGGGACCCTGAAGACTGGGAGTGAGTTGAGGGGTGCCAGAAATGTCAATATTTATCTTTTTTATTCTACATTCCAACTAGGACACGCAGGCGAAATCGGACTTTTCTTCTTTACTTTAGAAGAGTCAGAGGGCAACTTCCGCAAATGTTTGACCGAAGTCCGAAAATCATTGCAACCCCCCCCCCCCTTTAACACTACACTGTTCTCACGAAGTCGCGTAAAAAAATTCCTTTCCAATGCCCCACCTAGCGTCCGTGTCTTTCACAACGCTGCACATAACTATTGAGACGGAGTATAGCCCATACTGTGGGTATGCACGGAGTGTTTTTGTTTAGAAGGTCCAGAACTTTAAATCAAGGGAACTCGTGTTAGGACCCTTTTGGTACTGCCATTAGTTTTCCCGGCTTGGCGGCCAGTGGGAACAAGGTTGCTCGTGCAATTAGGCGGCTAATCATTTGATATTTTATTAACCTTTTACTTAATAAAAAATACACACATAGGTCAAATTGAAAACTTGCTGGGCATTGTCAAAAACACTAAATCAGTCAACTTCAAAAAAGTAAAAACAAACGCGGCGTTTTTTTTGGTGTGTGTGTGTGGGGGGGGGGGGTATCGAAAATGCGCCCCAATGCGCCCGCCCCAATTTATCACAAGCGGTAACTTTTGCACTTTCTACAGATGGTCCAAAACTTCTTGAAATCGACTGATTTAATGGTTTCCTATCATTTCAAGATTAATTGTAATAATTAAAATTTAATGAAGATAGTTTTCCTAATTAGCCGCCTAAATGCACCTTCCTAGTGTCCGCCAAGCCAAGCAAACTAATTGTAAAGTTAAGTGTACTAACGCAAGTTCCCTGTTGCTGAAACTTATTGGCCACCTTAAAACACTGTTTTTGAACCGTTATTAGACCGAGAGATAAAGGTCAAACCTATCCGATATGTCAGTTGTTTCGTCCGCCAGCAATGTGAAGCACTTTGCATTGTTCACTTGGTTCACAATTGTGTCCTGAATGATCCTCCCACTTGCGGTGATGATCTCATTCTGAATTTGAGGGCTGAGGTAAGTGGCATTCCCAGGTCCAGATTCCATGTGCTCCCTGAGAACCTCGTCACCGCCTTGCACTTTCATACGTAGGAGTGCACAAAAGTTCCCATCGTTTTCAACTGCTTGGTCTAGTTCCTGGCGGCCCGCGTCGCGGTGTCCTCTCAGAGGAATCCATTGCCTTCCACAGACAAGAACAACGTCGACTATCGAGAGAAGCTTCTTGCGATTTTTGTCTCGTTCATGGCGATTCGCCGAGTACAACTGTTCGTGAACCGATTCTCCTTCAACTGCTTGCAGGAAGTTGCTTGCAAACAGAACGGTGGCTTTGTGGTACTCCGCTTCGGTATAGAACTTGAAGGTCTCCAGCACGCATTGCCATCGTGTGAATGGCGTACGCACCAGAGCACCGAGCCTTTGATTACAGCCATTTCCCACGTTCTCTTGTCCGAAGAGCACGCAAACACCACAGAGAGCCCTTCTGGCATTCAGTGTACTGGAGCCAGAAATATGACTTTAGCCAGTGCGGCTGGAACTTCAGTCTCCGCTTGCCTCCAACATGGAAGACGTAGCTAGCGCCGGGTGTCCATGGATTCAATGGCAGCTTTCGCCTTGTCTCATCATTCTTGAGGTCTGAATTCCTTGGGCTAGATGTGATATAAAGTCCGATGTCGTTTCCAAGAATATTGCTCTCGCTCAGGCAGGGGGATGGAGGTGTCTGACCTAAAGGTGTCGGCTCTGCTGGAGACTTGGATGGTGCGCTTAACGTTGTGGGTGATTTTTCTTTCTTGTTAAAAATGTCGTCTATGGTCAGCTTGACTCGTTTAGACGTGCTCATTTTCAGAACAGGCACATGGCATCGAGGCACACGCAACACGAACTTAAAATCAGTGACTTAAATTACACGAAAGTTGGTTCACCCACTCAGCTGCGCAGGTTCGTCATTCTGACCAACGCCTCCTCTACTTTAGAAGCCTGTCAGGGGACTCGCTCTCCCTTTGCGGCCGGTGTGCCATCGTGTTGTATCCAACGCCAGGTGGTGGCGCCCGCCTGCGACACTAACCACGCAACCCTTCTGGGCGCTGTAAAGAACGTCCTTCGCGGCCGCACCTGGAGGTGGAAGCGGGTCCTCGCGTAGAGCGACCCCTTCTCCGGCGTTCCAAGGGCGCGGCTTCCGCTGACAACCTTGAGCCACGATTACCTGCCCGCGGTAGATAGGGTGGATGGCTTTCACTCGTAACGTCAACAAAAGAGGGAAACGAGCTGTCATTGATACCTCCTTCAGGCGTCCGGCGCTAAAGAGGAAGATGGACTGTGGGCTTCCGAGGTCCTTCTCGTCTGGGTTGAGAAAGGGGATGGTATCCTCCGGGCGTTCGTGCCCTCTTGGAGTCAACAGAAGCAATTATCCTGTGTGTGCATTTGTGCGTGCTCGTAGGCGGTGCCTGAACGTTTGAGGATGACCGTCTGGGGGTCACCTGACCTCGACGTGGAATCTGGAAGAATAGCCACATCTTCCGAGATTCCCCTATAAGCCATAGGAATCGGCGGAGCAATTAACCTCTCTGTGTGTTTGTGTGTGCTCATGGCCTTTCAACACTGCGATTTAGGCAGACTCAGAGAGTGAGCCGGTCTTTGGTGTCCTGCGTGGATGGCAGTATGTTTGCCATTTGAGCCGATATGACGAGGACGCGACCGAGCGACCTGGCTCCCGAAAGAGAGAAGGCCGCAAAGAGAGAGGGGGGGGGGGTCGGTCCAAATTTCGGGGGTGTTCTGACACTCCAACACCCCCCCCCTCCCTGGCTACGCCACTGGTAGATTGTATAGATTACTTGGGCAAGAATTGTGCTTTAAATACGCCAAAACTACACGATAACATATAGCAGGGGTCTCAAACACGCGGCCCGCGGGCCGCATGCGGCCCGCGACTCTCTGGGACGCAGCCCGCAGGCAACCGGCTACGAGTCCCGATCCCAATGTCTCAAGCGCTAGAAATGGCATGCGCCATTGTGATCTCATCTCGTTGATTCCTTTTCCCTCGAAAAGTATCCCTGCTGTTTTAACGTATTCACATAGTTTATACTTATCTGTGTTCATTTGTCCTTTGTTTCGCATAATATTTTGCTTCCCAGCTTTCTGTAATGTACAACAATTACGCTACTAGTCTGCAAGCGTAAGCTATTCGTTGAAGGATGCATTTCGGCTGCGCAAACTCTCGATCAGCAGGAGCAACTGGCAAAGATAAAGGTATACGAGCTCGAGATTCTCGCCTTCAAGAATATATGAGCATTAAAAGACAAGTATTTGTTCGAGTGTTGTAGTAAAAATCGTCAGGAAAACCACTGTCATATTAACGCTTCGTTTTAAAAGACATGTTGAGCTTGGTTAATTCTTGCGTGAACTGAACAACGGGAACGACAGTTAACATCTATTAAAAATGCCAGCATGTTGGCGGAGGGTGTCATTTTTATCCTTACCACATCAGGTAAAGGTCCAAAGTGGTCTTATGAGCAAATCAAATCTAAAGATGTCACTGGCAACACTGCAAAGACTGAGTTTCAAAAAGCATAAAGCACAAAATCTCAACCCCCCCGCGCGTCTTACGTTGGCCCTCGACCTTTCAGGGTGTGGGATATCTGGCCCCCACATTCAAATGAGTTTGAGACCACTGACATATAGTGTGTTAAATGCGCCTGTGAAGTCTAGAGATACCATGGCTACAGCTGTTGATTTATTTTTTAGTATTTTGTAGATGTGTAGTAAGCGTGAACAGAGCTTGTGTAGATTATTTAAGATGTGTGAACCCAAATTGTAGTAGGGTGTGGAAGTTTTTAGAGTTAAGAAAGAAATATAATCTACTATAGAGTGTACGTTCTAAAACTTTTCCGAGTATGGAATTTAAGCAAATTAAGCGATAGGCGTTGCTTTATTTTTATATTTTTAGATGCGGAGCATCTCTTGCTCGGGTCTATGTCCCGCGGCATCGGCGTCGGCGTCGTCCGCACTCACACTACGCATGCGCAACTCTCCTCCTTCCCTCTCTCCAACAGCTGCGCGTTACTCTCTCCGCTCTCTCTCTCTACCAGCTGCGTGCACTTCGCGTGCGTTCGCTTCTACTCACACCGCGCGCGCATGCGCAACTCTCCTCCTTTAGTCTCCTCTCCTTCAAGTGTGAATATAAGCAGCGGTAGCGCGCTGCGCGCGTTCCCCCAAAGGAGTGAAAGGAGGATAGTTTTGGGCGCGCGGGTCGCAGCGCCACGCCAGGGCTTTCCAGTGGGGTGGGCTTTCCCCGCGACTCTGCGGCTGTCGTCTGCTAGCGTTTCTCGGCCGCTCGCGTCCGCCGCAGCCCAAATCCGGCCGGCCAAAAGAAATCAGTCAAGAAGGGAATAAATTAATTACGATCCGCGATGCTCCGCATCACACGCATGGTTCCCCTCGGGAAGATGGTGTAATCTTTTTTTATTTAGTAGTATTATTTTTCTTGTATTCCACTCTTTTGGAAATATATCCAGATGTTAGACAAGAGCTCAACACAGCTAGAAAAAATTCGTGATAGTTATGGCAAAAAATTTTAAGAAAAGTAACATTAATTTTGTTTAACCCGGGGGCGGTTTTAAGTCGTAGTTTTGTTATGATGTCTGATATTTCTTTAAATGTTAGTTGAACATCAGAAGAGGATGGGGGAGTGCTTAAATATTGTCGTTAGTTATATATACTGAGTCTTTTGTGATGTCGCCTGTTGGAAACACCGTGTCTGAAATATATTGAACTGATTCATTAAATGAAGCAGTTAAAGTATTATCTCTTTTCAATATTGGTGGAAGAATTAGAGGTGATTTTAGCTTATTAAAGGCAAGTTTGTATAAAATCCCGAATACTTTTTTTGTGGTAGCGGAACGCGATTCTTGCCCAGCTGAAACTTTAGCATGAAGGATGGCTTCTTTGTATATAGTTCGGTAGTCGTAATAAATTCGTTTTGCAAATCTAATTCTGTGTTATATAATCTTTGGTACCTTCTTCTTAGTGCATTAGACTTAAATCTCATGATTGGTAGATCAACTGACCACCAAGAGACCGTGCGATTTCCGGAACGAACATTTCGTTCACACTTTTTTATCCAATTCAAGAATATTTTTGTGTAGTGTATCCAATATGTGATCTATCCATTCTGGTGAGTAGTGGTTAGGTACAAAAATAATACAAAAAAGTTGATTTCATTTTACAGCACCTCAAGACCAATCACCAACAAACAACGTACGAAAAGAGAAGTAATGCCGATGTAGACAACTAAATATTTAGTGTCGGTTTCAAGACAGAGCCTTATGCCTTTCAACCACCCCCCCCCCCCAAAAAAAAAAAAAAAACGCCTAAAAAAAGTATGGAAACAGGTGAACAACAGTACAAAATAAATACGAAAACAGCAAGCTTACTGAGTGTGATCACTCTCATTCGGGGGAAAATGTTAATATGTAAATACCAGAATATGTATAGCAAAAAAAAAAATCTCTTGTTGTAAAGAAAATAATCATTAAAAATTAAAAACAACAAAGTAATATTATCTCTGCTCCTCCCCCCCCCCTGAAAAAATAAGAAGACAATTAACAAATAAAATGAAAACATACTTGAGAGTACAAAGATACGAAGTATACATAATTAGATTTAAAAAAAAAACATTAAAAGATAATAAGATAGAGTAAGATTTTTAAATTGTTTCCAATTCAATTTTTTGTATATTCCAGTACGAAAATTCTAATCAAGAACAACACAACTTCCTCGTCGTCAAGAAAACAAAAGACAAGAGGCAAGACCAAACGGAACAACAATTAATGCTTTAATATTAAAGAAAAAAACCACAAATAATCATTAACGCCTGCAAGATTTTTCCAAGTTCGTTCCAATGCCAAGGTTCGGCTGCCACCCTGTTTTCTTTTTAATTGGCTTTAAGAACGAAATAAACTTTTGGCCAGTTACGGCCCTCATTTGTTATTTGTAATTGGATTAAACCTGTTATACCGTCAGGTGGTGCAGGTAGAGAGAAACAGTTCATTACCTTGTTTAGCCCTCACTTAGAAATTGAGAAGTTGTTCTTATATCATTAAGGAAAGCTTGATGGTGTGAAACATGAGATATCGCTACTTCGGCACTCGCTCTGCAGAACTAAAAGTCAGTGCCAGAGATACTCTGCTTATTAGATTGCCTACTCGTATTTGCCAGTGACGTCACGCCACAGGAGTGTGCGGGAAAATTTGAATGCTGGTTTTTGTCATCGCGCCTTCATTCGCCGTTCTCTCAATAGCTATTCTGAATTTCAAGATACTAAATAACACGTCGGGAAGAGTAAAACCTGGGTATTTAGAAAATGTAGTTTGCTTTAACAGCTCAACTAATCGGCAGAGTACCCTTACAGGGACACTGACAGGGTATTTATGCTCGCCAAGGTTTTTATTTGCATATGACATATGAGAGCCCAACTACCCAGAAAACAATTCGCGGCTCGAAATTCGTTTTCTTTCCGGCCTGAAAACCGTCGATCGAGAACTGGCCGGTTTGAGTCGCACTCACTCTCTTCTCCGTGGTCACGTGCCGTTTTCTATGGTTTAGACACAACCACCAAATATAATCAAAGTCGTGGGTCATCGAAAGCACACACACAATATTAAAAATAGAAAGAAATAAGATACTCATTTCTTGTGGCTTCTAAAAAACTGCAAAATACGTCGATTGGAGGAAAAGAAAGTTGCACAGCCACGTGACTTCCGCCAACTCTTTCCTCCTCCTCTATATCTTCTTCCTTCCCAGTCCAGTTTCGGTTTCGAGCAGTTGCGTTTGTTGACTTTATTAAAAATGATGTGACGCTGTAGCAAAATATTGATTGGGTAGTCTTCTGACACCATAATAAATCGCTTGGCAAGAAATTAAAAAAAAATAATTTTGGGGGTGTCAGTCTTTTTAAGCGGCTTTCCAGTTTATGGAAATTGCCCATTAATACTTTCACGAAGCCTTCTCCGTCTAGAGATACTTCAACTCGCATGGAGATCAACCACAAACAAATTCGACCTTAGAGCAAAGGCTATCAAAAAGCACGAAATCTTCACACATCTGATAACTTCTGGTTTTATCAAAATACCATGCACTCAGCTTTGTGGCGGGTTTGCCGCGACTTTATTTGAAAATATCATCGCATCTCCGCTGATTGACAAAATGGGAACTCCGGATCATCGGTCATTCTTTATTTTACCCGCTTTCAGTTTCTAAGTACAACCCAGATTTGAAAGAGAGAAAAAAAAAGGATTCGGCGGCTTATTTTTAGAATATTTTAGTGAACACCGAAGTTTCCGATAATTGCCCCAATCGCATATTGGTTTCGTTTTGGTTACGGTTTCCAAAAACATTCCACTCTTCGAGGGTGTGAATCCACCTTGAATAAGAACATCACCACACACAGACAGCCACTTTAACATCCGCTAAACTACCAGTTTTATTTTGTACCTGAATTACACAGCTCCAATTCGAGTGTGCATCCTCTACAAGATTACAGGGTCAACAAGGAAGATAAAATATCTCGCAGATAATAAAAACACGCTGCCATTGATCTCAACAAGAAAAGAAGGTGTAAACATGCTGCGACTAGATTGGGTTTCCCTCAAATAATTGTAATCATTGTAACATTGAAGAAGAAAAAAAAAAAAAGGTATGACGATAATACGCAAACTTGCAAGCAGTGGTACCACCAAGATGCTCAAAAAAGCAGCATCGGCACCTTCGGCATTCTGTGATGCATGTGGCATATCCTTCAGTGTCACTTAAAATGCCCTAAAATGGCTCGTCACTGCAATGAACCAAACAAAAATCGAAAAAGAAAACACCTGCCGTGCCTTGTCAGGGTAGTGCAGCATTTCCGACAGTTTCCTCACACAACGAATCTTAGTGCAACGCGTTCAATGAAAAAAGCACAACCATGCTCAAATGTTGGACATAAACATAATGAAAAAGCAAAAAAGACACAACTTTAAACTTTAAAAAAAGCTGGCGCATAATAGCAGCATAAATGAAGAATATAACAGGGACTCCTGTCATTGCAAACTTGGGGTCCAATGAAATAAGGCTGCCTAAAGAGAAAGAATTAATTTGTGGTGCACAGAAACAATTAAAACAAACAAACAAGCAAAATGCACTGCTGCATACAAATATGACATATGCATGTCATGCCTGCATATGCTAGAAATAGCTGCTTTGCATCACTGAACTCCAGGGAAAACAAAAATAAATTCTGTCTCCATTACTCAAATTCCAAGCTAAGCCTTTGAACATTCCACATTTTTGTCGATCAAAACGTAGCACCCTCTTTTTACCAACATATATGCTAACACAATTAGCAAAGGAGCTATGCTCAGAAAGCAACACTCTGGCATGACACAACAGTGAAAGCAAAAATGGCTTCAGTCTAACATCAAGACACTGGAAACGCTAGCCCGCGCATCCGTTATTACTAGTCACTGCAGTTTTCTTTATATCTGGAGAGGTCAACAAGGCTATAAATGCCATGATACTTTGAGGAATAGACTATGCTATGAGAAAACATGTAGGCATTCATTTCACTGTGCACAGACGACATAGAGTAATCAAGCTCTTTGCAATGGCAAAAATATGACTTGGTAACAAGAAATAAGGCTTTCTAAATGACCATGCCTTCCAGAAACCTGCTACAGAACTTAGGATTCCCTAAGCCTATAATACTGTTGTCATAATAAAAGAATGGGATATTACATTTTAAAATAAGTTTTTCCAATAGTACCTTTTGCAAAATAATTTCTTGCAATGTACAAATAAACATTGAATTACACGTAAACATTGTGAATGCTCAGATTCTTGAGCGTATGATTTGTAGCCAATGTTTTCAAAGGTTGATGTTGTCATCATGCATTTTCAGAACCAGAATTGAGTACTATATTCTTAACTAACCTCGTAAAGCAATCTTAATAAAATACTATGATCCTACTGACACATTGATGGTCACTTCTACAAAAGACTGAGTAGAAATTAAAAAAACATAAGTGCAGTGCAAACATTTCTGGTGCACTATTGTGTACGTCGGCCATAAAGGCAGTCACTGAAAATCCTGCAAGTATTCTGAGAGGCAGTCAATCAAAGGCACTCCTACAGCAACGGATACTTTGCAGACCTTGGTACAAATTGTTGCACAATCTTTGTACTGACAAGCTTTTAAAATTCTTGAGCTTGGCACATGTTTAGATTGAAAAAAAATATGACGCATTGGAAACTGCAATTGTAGCAACAGCAAACACAAAGATTGCTCTTGCAAAGAATGCTACCTGCACTATAAATACTGCAGCAAATATGTTTAAAATTGATTGCAGTGTAAGCCAGTTATAAGCAACAAACCCAACATAAAATGAAAGCATCTGAATAGAGCTCCATGCTTGGCATCCTAAGCTTCACCTCTTTGCAATGTTAAGAGTTCCAAAATTTGAAATAATACATATCAAAGGGGTTGTAAAATACCCTCCACAGATTGTAAGTTTTCACCTCACTATGATGCATTTTAGCATGCAATACATGAGAAACCTGCAAGTGGATGATGAAGCTCTATTCACACCAGCAAAATGATTTTAAAGAATACTCATTCATTTTTTTTAAGGCACCTAGCTTTATGTGCTACTAAGATGAACGAACTTCTTAAAGAGTCATTCACTGTCTCCCAGTTGGCCTTTCTTCAGATGTTCCCACATGCCTCAAGAAAATGCACTTCCATATGAAAATAGCACATTTACATGTTTTTGCAAAGAAAATTTTACTACAAGTCTGGATGACCCTTTACACGCTAAGGTAGGTGGATGGTAACATTCTACTGGACATTCACTTACTCTAGCCTTAGCCTGAAGCCACTTTGCTATTGAGACAGAAGAGTGCTTAAGCTACGCCTAGGGGCTAGCTGTTATGTTTGCAGTCAGTTCGTAGGGAGAAAGAGCAGACATTTCAGCTTATGTCAACACTGCTGGGGAAAAAAGGTACAATAATTTATAACAGACACAATATTTGACTCATCAGCAAGGTGTTTATAATGCCTGTGTCTATGAGAATGAAGGGCTCAGAATCGCTAACTTGTCTAGTGGTATGACATTAAAATTCACTTAGCAAGTGTGAAGGATCAAGCAACTGAAATGCTGTGAAAACTACCACTGCTAAGAGTAGGATCCTGAATGGCCAGCAAGCTAAGTTTATAAAAATAATTCATATTGCATTCACGAAAATTACCAGCAACAGGAAACAAAAGTTAAAATTTTTAAAGATATTGCAGAGATGGGGTGAATGTAAAGTGATCTAAAAACCAACTTCAGTAGAAGAGAGCATAACGTCGAAAAAACAAAATGAACCACAGTGCGTGCATACAGTATTCTGAAAAAAGCAGGCGACCAGAAAGTTGCACATTCCCTCCAGTTGGTGCACTTAACTTACAATATTGTAGACAAAAAAGACCGGGAAGCAGCAGTAGGAAGAGAAAGGGTAAAAACAGAATTTATGCTGCAATAAACTCTAGGATAAGCATTCTAAAATAAAACAAAAAAAATTATGATAAAACAAATTTAAATGCAGTCCTGGCTGTAGTGTAGCCCCCCAAAACTCGTTTTCTGTGGCATCCCAAATTATTCGGCATGCCACAATTCTCTCGTCCAGCATCATCGGGTTATCGGCCAATGCCGCAACAGCTTGCGAGGTTTGTACAATTATGCCCCTCGATGCACACACAAGTCTTCGACAGTTGCAAAACAGAACACATGACTGCTTTGAAAATACATAACCCATTTGACTCACAGAGTCAGACACACGCACACACACACCCAAAGCGGGTAGCCGTGTTAGAAGAGTAACATTGTTAAGAACACAAGTGTAACAACAATAGAATATAAACTGCCATGTTATAACATAATGTACAGAGAAATCATACTAGTACAACATTAAATATTAAAGATGCAATTCCTTTTTATTGTTTTAGTTGTACCTATGAGCCGCCTCAAATCGCAGTCCTCAATGACATAAAAAAGAGGTGCATCTGTTTCTTCCAGTGACTTTTCGGAAGAACCCGTGTTTCCAGAAATGTTAAGGGGTATCTTTAAAACGCAAGCTGGCTGAGTGATTTCGAAATCCTGAGGCTTGCATAACGGTAGTAAACAATAACTAAAAGGAAAAAACTAATGAACAAGCACGGAACGTGGCTCTTTCTTTGCTGGATTGTGCACAAATTATGCGAGTGAAACACACCGCCTGGCTCTGCTAGCTTGGCAAGGCGGAGATATATATCCCTTCTGCACAGAACAGAATAATTCTTCCAGCATTGACTTATGTCCCCGAATGTCGTGCAGTTTTAGCCACGGCGCCTTGGAACTGCGTGCCACGTTTCTTTTGCAGACGGACGACTGAGGTGATGTAGCAGTGTGACATGGCATAGTCGATTCACTGAAACAAATCAAAAGAAAGGGTTTATGTCTTACACAAATGAAAAAAGAAATCTGTGCATCTAAAAAATACTACATATGGTCATGTGTATACTGCAATTTCCTTAACAATTTTTTCTTTAAGGGTATTTTCACTTTTTAGCAGGAATTCCAGGCAGCGCTTTCTGGCCGGCAGAAACCCCCCGCCCTCCAATGCCCTCCTTCCATTCCTGCTCGCACCCCTTCCCTCGTCTTCACCCAAACAGAGCGGGTCTGGATGGGAGCCTGCAGAAAGGAGAGGTTTCCTCCTTTCAGCTTGTTTGTCAGCCTTTAAACTCCTTCAGCCTAAAAGGACATCTTTCTGAATGAAAAATTAGCTGCTTTTCAGACGTCAGCACACACAGATACCACATTCGAGCTGGCTGGGTGGCAGCATGTAAATTCTGAGTGCAGCCTAGAACCAGATGACAGATAATAGACTTGTCAAAGCAAGTTACTTTACTTTGTTTTAACTTACAATAGACCACAATGGGTGTCACGAGCCATGTTAGTTGATTCTCGTTGTGTTGTCTGCGTGGCACAGACAAGCACAACAAGAGGGTTACGTGACACACTCCGAGCTGTGGACAGGCCCTAGTGCCTCGAAGTATCTCGTTGTGATCCGTCGTAAGGAAAAACGGAGCACAAGTTGAAGTGACACACCACTTAGGCTGACACCCTTATAGGTGACCCTACAAGCCACATTCCTGATGTTTCATTGGCCAAACTATTCCACCAAAAAACGATGCATTGCAGAAAAATTTATTTGCGCCACATTGGTCGCTGCTGAGGAGCCAACTTAGCGAAGCATGTGTTGTTTAGAATAATGAAGTCCTTAATTAATTAGTCGCATATAATTACCTCTATGACTAGTAAAAATAAAAATATCATTCCAATCAGAAACTTACTACTAAGTGCCATCAAAACTACTCATTCACTAAATTTTAGAGAATTGGAGCACTTAGAAATTAGAATGCTAGGTAGTACAGAAGTTACCACTTGTGCTGCAGGCACAAGGCAGAGCGGAGCTAAGATACGGATGATAAGAAACGGAAAAAGTGGTCGGGTGCGTCGAAGTTGAATTAATTTTTGGGACCCAGAAAAACTTGCAGAGGTCACCAGTGTAGTGACGTGAGTCGGTTCTCTACTAATATATAACTTATTTAATTAAACTGATTGTTACATGCCCAAATTGAGAATAGTCATTGTAGAGGGTCATCACAAGCTAAGCATTAGCTCAAGATCTTTCTAAAACAGCTGATCTATACCCATTTTCACCTCAAGAAAAAAGCAAGTTTTGCGCATTGTTCATACGCGGCGTGAAGTAGTTCTTACGAGATTTGGTTGTCGGAGGAAAAAGCGATGCTTTTGGCGTTTGGAACGTGTACGTCTTGATAAGATAACATACATCTAATCTAAATTGCACCTACATATATCTTAATTATCAACATGAAGGGGAAATTAGTAATGCTCCGAGAAGAGCTAGACTTTTTTACTACGGTTCTTGAGGTGAAAACGGGTATAGTGGTTTTCGATGGTGCCCATCAAGTTCCTCTTTAAAGCTACCTATTTGTTTCCACTAACCACGGTGTAAGCTATAAGATATATATACAGGTGTAGACACCGAGCGCGTTGCAGCTGCCAGACAAAGTCACCCCCCCTCGCCTTGGCTGTAAGCGGCGCCACCAGATGACTATCCGGTATGCGGCTAGTAGCAGTCTGTCACGGGCCCGGTTTCCCATGCATCTCTCTGGGAGACTCGCCTGTATTTAACGTCGTTTTTGGGTGACCCATGTCATATAGAACTTTGTACTTGCACTATGCATGTTGCATAAACACTGCTTTGTCACTGCCCTAGTTTTTTCCTTCAACGGCGACAATAACAGTCTTATGAACAGATTTTTAAGTGGAGAGATCTCCGGCACGATGCTCAAGCCATCGTCCTCCAAGATAAAAGCAGACGCTCCGTACAGAAAGAGCGTGCACCCAGCTGCCATAATCACAACTTCATCATTTTTATTTTTTTCTTAGTTGCGTTGCTTGGACGGCAGAGACGCTGACGGCTGAGGCTATACGGGCACGCACCAATGGAACTTTATCTAGTTGATCATGTGCAGCATTCGCAGCGTTGTGTGCCCTCACCTATAGAATATCTTACACCGTGCAACTAAGAAGATAATTATGAAAATCTAATTTAAAACTTAATCATCCTAAATTCTATATATTTCTCAATAAATAGGACCCCTTGACAACGACCGATGCGGCACCTATCTCATTTCTGCGCAATGAAGAAACTTTCAGCAAACATTTTGGCTGATGTTCGGTGGAACGCCCAGTATACTTGTATAATATAGTAAGTCATCCGAAGTTTACAATTTCCAGTACCATCCTTGCCCCGAAAAAAAAACATAATATGGAGCAATTTTATTCAATCGAGGATGGCTCTTCCTGGTTACACCTACTACAACGTCCAGTTCAAAAATCAGTCCGAGTCATGCGGACTGAATTCGAGGGTCGATATTTGAATGTGGCAACTCGACCAGTAAAAGATATCTTTTGGGTGCAACTTCGAAGACATGTATCGACATCTCATTGCTGCAAGCAGTTTCAAGCTGCAGGTTCCTCCACAGATGCCTTCCATGCTCCATTTCACGTCGAGATTGAGCGCGACAGAAACTACGAGACAATCCATAGTGTAGAGCGTGTCACGTGACTCTACGGTCAGGCGGAACAACGCCAGCAGCACGAAGCCAAGTGGCACGCGCGGAGTGCCGGATTAGCTATTGCGACTCGTAACGTCCATTGCAGTACATGCTAAAGGGAAAGGGAGTACGGTCAGTGCGTGCCGAGAAGGAAAGGGGCAAAGGAGGGCTCCTCACCAGGGACGCTCATATCCGCTCGACGTAGTTGCCGGGGAAAGTGCCGAAGAGGCCCGACCGGAGGGAGGTGCCAAGGCACCAGCCGTCGTCGCACTTCTCCATCACAAACACCGTGTCGCCCTCAAACAGCTCCAGCTCGTCGTCGTTCTGGGGCTTGTACGTGTACAACACTCGATACCTGCACAACGACGGAGGTTCGTAAAATATTGAGCGTGCACTCGTGACACAATGCGTGCCCACCCTCTACTTTTTGATGCATTGAAAACATAAGCGAAGGGACTTATCGAGCACCTTGTTGTAAGAACAGCTGACTGGCCATTGAACGAGCAAGGTTATCGACAAAGTTGATGTAAAGAAAATTTACGCTGCAACTGTCCGGGCATCCTTCATTCATGACCAGGCTTCTATCACCCCTCTTGCATGCATTTTTTTTGTCTCTCCATATAAGTTTAAACACGCCCACACAAACAAACTCCTGATCCCAACGAGCCTAACTGAGTCGCTCTTTTGCGTAGGCTGCTTCTTCGAGCGCGTTGGTGCGAAGCGGTGAAGCTTCACTGCCTTTATGCAACCAGTCTAGGGATTCTGCCAGACCCCTATACTACTCGTATAGTATTCTGTCCATTTAAAAGAGGGCTAAGCTAGGGCCTATCCTACCGGATGCACCTTCTCCTCTTCTGCTCTCGAACCTAACAAGCACCCATCCCAACCTAGAGCGCAGCTCTTAGGCGCCCGTTTGCGGCTTAAGCGGCCGTCGGCGTAACCGCGTGGTGCATGATGGGTAAATTTCTCCGCTAAATCTAGAGGAAAATTTTCCCGCTAAATCTAGCAGAAAATTTTCTCCGCTAACTCTAGCGGAAATTTTCCCCGCTAAATCAGCGGAAAGTTTTCCCCGCTAAATCTAGTGGGAAATTTTCTCCGCTAACTCTAGCGGGAAATTCTTCATCGCTAAATCAGCGGAAAGTTTTCCCCGCTAAATCTAGCAGAACATTTTCTCCGCTAACTCTAGCGGGAAATTTTCCCCGCTAAATCAGCGGAAAGTTTTCCCCGCTAAATCTAGTGGGAAATTTTCTCCGCTAACTCTAGCGGGAAATTTTCCCCGCTAAATCAGCGTGAAAGTTTTCCCCGCTAAATCTAGCAGAAAATTTTCTCCGCTAACTCTAGCGGGAAATTTTCCCCGCTAAATCAGCGGAAAGTTTTTCCCGCTAAATTTAGCAGGAAATTTTCCCCGTTAAATATAGCGGGGAAAATTTTCCCCTAAATGGGAGGCGAGCAGGAGAGGAATAGGGGCATAGCCTCCTCCCGTACTTTCCCCTCCTCCTCCTCAAGAGCTGTGCTCTGATTTGGCATTACAAGGGGTTGTAAACGGCTTTCATTTTTTTTTTCCCAATATTTTTCAACTTTCAAACGGGCGCTTGCTTGGTACTTCAAGGAAAGTCAGTATCTGAATGAATGCAAAGAGCTATGGGCAGGAGCATGATACTTTTTGAAGGAAGGGTAACCCTCGAGCTTTTATGTGCTGTATTTGCCAAAAATTACCAAAGTGGCTAGTGTGCCCCGCTTGACGTTGTTTTTATAGTGAGCAGTACTGGCGGTATGCTACAAAAAACCCATGAACCTATATACTTCGGTGTCTCCAAGTCTGAACTTTTTGGTTCATACAGCTAGGGTCAGCAATAAAAATGTTCATCGGTTCACTTGTCAATAGAAGTCGAGGGAACGGTATCAAGTTGAAGACATGCCACCAATTTGGAGCGTAATGCATTACATAACTTACAGATGATACCAAAAATGGGCAAGGATTATTGTGAGAAACTTAAAAAAGTGTTCATGCTTGATTCTGTGTGTAAGCATATAGCTTTTTTAGACAATCACTACAACACTCCAATACCAATAAGCACTAATGATATGGTGATTACTTATTGATATGCAAATCTGAACCCCAGCCATAGTTTAAAATCTGGAGCACTGGCTTATTTATGCTTTTTACTGGTTCTACTTCAAGGGTATTATGAGACATCTCTCATGAACACCAGGGAAATGAAAATTTCCCAATAGTACTAAGAGATCAATTTATTAACCAACTGACCATTCCTTCATGCATATATTAGGAGACGTCATGTGACACTGCATAAAGGAGGAGAAAAAAGCAAAGAGAGTACTATGCATCAATAATAGTCTTGTAAGGTCAGAACTAGTCTAGAGCACAAGTCCTTCGACCAATGAAGTTCTCAACGCCATTAGCATATTTTACCAGGTACTGTGCTCACCTTTAGCGGGAATAGGGCCTCGGAGTTCCAATTTTCCAGAAAAATAAGTTTTTTTTTAAATGTTATTTTATGTTTATCGATTTCCACAGAATCGTTTCAGAAACTTTCATTTAGAAACATGCAAGACTTATCTCACAAAAAATTATTTTTGGCATGCCGGCAGCCCTTCGAGTCAGCAGGGAGCAAATTTTTACAGTTTTAGTTAGGGCTACTTCCTCCTTGTTTAGCAGAGCCAGAACATGTAACCCACATTGGAAGCACCATTTAGCCTAGATTTATAGCCTGGAGAAGCTTCCCAAGTTTAAAGGTATCAATGGCCAGAAGAACTCCATACATCCAAACAGAAAAAAATATGGAAAATATGGTGTGAGCAATCTTATTGATTGAGACCCCGAAACGGGGCTTATGATTGGTCCTGTCTGGTGACGCTATATTGTGTGTTCAGCAGCGCCCTTTGACAGTATCTTCCACTTCAGATCATACTGCTAATTTTCTGCTCTTCTTTAGTATCACTTGCCTTAGTTCTTGGCAGTTCATATGCCAAGGAATGCCTGCTAATCGAAGTTACAGCTTGCCCACAAATGACGCAAGCTGCTAGCTATTGCCAGGGGAACAACAAAGTCTCAGAGAGGAAGGTGCTACCTATGCTCCAGGTGAATTTTGTGTGCCTGGGACTCACAAGAAATAGAAAACTCTAAAGTTGAAACTTGAAATGCATTGTTCTCAGTTTCACTTTATGGCAGGAAATGTTGTATGAGGGAATGTATCATTTGATGCTTTTAAAATGTAAAGCCTTAATTCAGGAGTGTCCAGGACTGAGATTACCTGATGAACAAGTTAAAGTACTCATTATCTGAGAGATAAAAAAAATAACATAAAACAAAAACAGAAATACCTCTTTTATATGAAAATTATAAAATATTAGCGAAAAGACAAGGACAAGGGAGGACAGGACAGGACAAGCGCTTGTCCTGTCCTGTTTTTCTTTGTCCTTTGTCTTTCGCGCTAATATTTTTTATGACGTTCAACCAACTATCAGAATAGCCGATCAAGCGCCCACTCAGACTTTGGAGATAATCACCAAAAATGGAGGATGGGCGCTTGTCCGTCATCAATTTTACATATAAATGTACTGTGCGTATTTTCTCAGATCTTACAAATTTGGGAATGGGCGCTTAGTGTGGAATGGGCGGATGCGCGGTATTCTACGGTAGGCCACAAACTTATTTTGCGACAATTTCTTTTTAATGAAAATTGAAGATTTTAAAACACTAATTTGTGAAAATGTCTTGTTCATCTTGGGTGCCATTGTTTTTCTCTAGAATTGAATTTTTTATAATTAATTTTTATCTTAAGTTGCACTATGGGTATACCACTGCATATTAAACTACAAATTTTATAAGTTGCAATTACTTTTGTTAGATATATTTCCTAATTGCCGTAATACACCGCGGAAGCACCCTCTTCATTCAAGCACCCACTATTAACATTTTCCAAACTTGGGAATTCTGTAATTTGTACGTTAAGCGCCTGATTTGACCACACAAACGTCCACGTCTAGATTAACCCAGTTTTCAGTCAACGGGGTGGGTACTCTCCTGGTATTTTTTGCGGTAAGTCACTTTTTTCTGGAGCTTAATAACTAGTGTGGTGTAGAATTGGCCTACGAGACTGACACTTTAGATGCCATCATTCTTAATTGAAATCTATTCACCCTGAAGATTTTTATCAGTTATCAGTTTGAGTGAAGGGGTAAGGACATATCCCCCTTGGATACTGAATCAAAATTTAAAATATACCTCCGACACTCAGAAAAGAGTTAAACATATCAACTCAATCTCCTAATGATGATCGCACGGTTGTATTTTGAATGGATGGTTATGTTTTTGGTTCCAAAGGCCTGAAAATCTGCTAAACACACCAGCAAACATTGCTGAAACAGTATCCCAGATATGGGGCAAAATTTATCTTTTTTTATGAAATTATTGAATTTATGATTTTAGTCCTTGCCTCGTTTTTCAAACTGAAAATCTCTATACTGGCAATGATAAAAAAAAAAAGTGCCACCAGCAGCAGGCAGGGGTTCACTCTTTGGACCGTAGGATTTGTTCCCAACTGATTCCAAGCAGTTTCATGGTGTTAAATGAATGCTTTGGAAGCTCGTTCCAATCCCCGCGCAGTAGCACAAAACAAATTTTCGGCATAATCCATCTATTAGACCGCTGGCTCGACTGGCAAGCCTGCCACTGACATCGTGGCACTGAAGAGCGCAGGTTTATTTGAACCTTGGCTTTGACATTTGCCGATTTCACAATAACCATTCTGAATTTTACGATACTAAATAGCATAAAATGGAAAGGGTAAAGCCTGGGGATTCCGAAGATGTCATTAGTTAGGGTGGGCAAAAAAATTGCCAGAGTACCCCGGGCTCTCTGGCGCAGATTTTATGCTGTTTGACTTTCATCACTTCAATATGGATTGGAATCTCACACAGAATCAGTAACATCATAAACAAACAAAACGAGAGCAACACTAAATGTGAACTCACGAGATAGGCTCATTGTGTGCATCCACATGCAGGCTGCTGGTGGTTGGCTGCTTGAGGCGGGTCTGCAGCGACTCCTGCTGGAAAACAGAAGGGTAACTGCCAGTTAGGAAGCACGCTGGCGGGCAGAACAGAGTGTAATATGCATTAAGAAGACACTGAAGTGATTGTTAAGGTTTGGTTTTATAGCTAGCAGCAAAGTAGCATGAATTCTAACAGAGTTTTCATCCATACAAACAATCTTTTGCTTGACTGATTAAATGTTAAGGTGAACCAATCATATCGGTAGCACAACAACTGTATGAAGAAGCATGTGTGGTATACATAGGTCTCTTGTAGCTGTATGGGCCAAGTTAGACTAAGACACCACGTCCTTATCTCAGCACTTTGGCAAAACTGGCGATTTTGGTCATTACTTTAGTTTTTACACGCTCTCTTTCACGAGAAAACACTGCCTAAACATTCTGGAGAAAATTTTGGCAGTATCCTGAAGACTTTAGATAGTGGGAAAACACCATCATTATAGAAATATTTTAATATTGTCTTCTGTGTGCCTTTAAAAGAAAAGAAAATGCATTGAGCCTACAAACTTTTAATCTACAAACCAAAAGAAATTGTAGCTATTGAGTCATACTGAGAAAGTACTCGTACGTCTGACCATTTTTGTGTGCAATCAAACAAATTCATGTCCGAACTCTCACTCTCTGGTCATTCCCAGCCTGACAGGGGTGAAAACTGAGCGCTAATCCTTGAGCCCCAACAACCTAGAGATTGGCTGTAGTACCTTATTACTTACACAGATAAGTCAGGCATACACGAAATGCCTCAGTGCAACTCACCGGATAGGCATACGTTGGCGATGTCCTCTGAAGAGAGCCGCCGTTCACCAGTGGACTGCTGTGAATTGAGCAGACGGAGAAGTGATTTGAGGCAGGCTGGCACCAATGTTCCGAATAAAACATTGCCAAACTTTCATCTATGAGGTTCACTCGGTGAGCCTAACTCAAGATCTTTTGTCTAGACTAAAGATAAACAGGATTTAAGATTGGAGTAAGAAACTCAACATGATATAATTAGAGAATGCAACGTCACCCTTGCCAACCCCCTTCTTTTCTGGCTTTCCACAACATCAACATGACCACCGCATGACAATGCAGCATATGTAGAAGGTGTTTGCCAGAGCGACAGCTACAATACTCTCCAGATAGCTTTGCCAATAGCGTCTAGACCTTTGACCAATGAGAGCATTCTCATATTGACAGCACTGCTTCTGCACGCAGATTATACATAGCGTCCTTCGTGTTTGGGTTTTATTTTTGCCTACGATTATTTTAATGTTCGTCCTCAAGAACCATCGGAACAAGATAAAACTTAGTCCAAGTTTTATCTTGTTCCAATGGCTGTGTCCCCATTATCCTCAGTGTGTCCTCGTTCCTTGCTCTTTTGTGCCCCCTAGTTTAGGGGTTCAAACTTCTCCAAGTCTTCCATGGGCTTTGCCCTTTTTGCTGTTAAGGCCATCCAACTTACCGTGTTTACTCGCAGAATGAACGCACTCGCGTAATGAACGCACCCCCAAGTCGGCTCTCAAAATTTCGACTTTTTTTTTCACTCGCGTAATAAACGCACCCCCAACTCGGACGTCAAAATTTTGACCCCCTCCCTCCACGCGCGCGAAATGAACGCACTTTTCTATCCTGGTGCAGCGAGGTCGCGAATGCATGAGCAGCGTGAGCGAACAAAACGCCTTGTAAAAGGCGTTAAAAAAAATAAAAAAAGATCCAACAAAAACAAAAAAAACATAAGATTTTTTTTTTTTTGCACAGCGCAGTTTGGATTTTGGGTTGCGCGCCGCGCGCAAGGAGTTAAGAAAGAGAAGCGGAGAAGCCCTCGCCTCAGCAAAGCGAAACAAAACAGCTTGCGAAAGGCGGCAAAAAAAAAACCCACAAAACAAAACAAAAAAAAGAAACTTTTTTTTTTTTTTTTTGCACAGCGCAGTTTGGTTTTGGGGTCGCGCGCCGCGCGCAAGAAGATAGGAAAGAGAAGCGGTGAAGCCCTCGCCTAAGCAAAGCAAAACAGCTTGCGAAAGACGGCAAAAAAAAAAATCCACGGAATTAAGAGAAAAGAAAAAAACTTTAAGAGGAGCTTTTTTTTCTTTTTTCGCACGACGCAGTTTGGTTTCAGGGTCGCGCGCCGCGCGCAAGGAGATAAGAAAGAAAAGCAGAGAAGCCCTCGCCCAAGCAAAGCGCACATAATGAAGATCCTGCCCTCGCCTCCTCCTCGCACTTTGGAAAGAGAAGCGAGAAGCCCTCGAAATGAACACTTTTCTATCCTGGTGCAGCGAGGTCGCGAAAGCATGGGCAGCGTGGGCAAACAAAACAACTTGCGAAAGGCGGGGAAAAAAAAAAACAAACACGGAAGCAAAAAAAAAAAACATGAAAAGAGGGGCATTTTTTTTTTGCGCATCGCATCGCAGTTTGGCTTTGGAGTCGCCGCGCCGCGCGCAAAGAGATAAGAAGTTACGTCGATTTTTGCGGGATAAAAGGTCCGTTCATTATGCGAGTAAATACGGACGCAAAATTTTACCTCGCGTAATGAACGCACCCCCAACTTTGCCTCGATTTTTCGGGAAAAAAAGTACGTTCATTCTGCGAATAAATACGGTGACCCTGCATTTTTTTTTGCGTGCTTTTTTGTTTAGGTTTGTAGTCCAAAACAATTTGAAGAAAAATAAAAGATAAACTTTTATAGAGCGACGTCAAAATTAAAAAAATATTTACCTGTTCCAGAAATTATGTTCTGGAAGTGAAAATAAAAATGAAATGAAGGGTTCTAACAATACAAAATAGTCAAAAAATACTTCCCACTTTTTCTCACATAACCATTAAATTATCTGTCCTTCTCTGTGGCACAGGCAGCAACTGCACACAATTTAATAAATATGTTTCCTAATCAGTTTCTGTACGTTATGAAACATTGTCAAATCAGCAGGAGGTCATGGAATAAAATAGAAAATGTCAACTGGCAGAAATGATTTCTAGAAAATAAAAATACAGATATACAAAGCACAGCTGGTTGTAGCAGAAAGGTTCACAAAAAGAATACTCACTACACTGGGCTTGCAGGAGGCTTGGAGAGATATGGTTGTTGCAACTGTACAAGACAAACCAGCTATGTAAGATTAAGAGGCAACCATTGAACCATGGCAAAATAATGCTCAGAATAACATTGACATATGTTGTATATAGAACAAATGACAGTTTATAGCTTTAGAAATCAAGAATTGTTATCCTCGATTTCCTGCCACCAGAAACAGAGGCAATATACAAAACAAGGAGTTGCATGACTTCTGGTGAATACAGTGTGCATGAGCCTGAAGCATTCTCAACTTATGTGTCTCAAAGCCCCCTTTTTATTTTTTGTATGCATTACACTACAAGCAAAAAAAAATAATAATAATAACAACTTGTCTGATTTGGGACGTACTGGAGATCTTGCTTCATGTTTCTTGGTTTGATTATCAGCAATGCTACAGAAAGCCAAATTCCTGGCATTCAGAAGAGGGCTACACAGTTGACCAGATTAGGAAATGTCCACAGTCTATATTTGAGAATGAGTAAAGGTATATGCACGACGTCATGCGACTCGACTGGTCATGGCTATCTATACGCACGACGCAGACAGCTCATATGCCATTTGGGTTACCCTTTTCGGACGGCGCGTGTATCACTGGGGGAGCGTGCTAACCCCCCCTCCCCCGCCTGTGTTCACACCGCTTCGCAGCAACTGTCTGTGGCTGCTTATTACAAAACTATTAACCCACTTGCGCCCCTCACCCCCCACCCCCCATACAAATTGCCAGTTGGACGGCGCTTCGCGGCGTCCATCTGGAAATTCAAGCTTTACTGTTCCCCCATTGCACCACTCGAAAGGGAGTCCCATACCCTTTAGTTCAGTGAAATTTCGTCGACAACATTCAATTTTTTTAGTGATAATTGTAAAAATGAAATGTTGTAAATACTGCCAAATGCTCAACAAAAAAAGAATGTTTGAGAAAAAAAAAAGTAAGCCCACTCTGTGGATTGAACCTGGGTCCGCTGCGTATGAAGCAGACATTTTTCCACCAAGCTACGCTACTGCTTCAGAAATTCGTTTTGACCATCGTTTTATACGAGACCCACCAAGTTTCACGCCATGCATACAGCCATTTTTGGTTGAGGTGCACGACCTTGTGCGTATAGCTTTACTCTTTGAGAATGTAGAGCAAAAACAGAGCTTCTAGCCGAGGACCGTCAAGCCTTAATGCCACATCTGAGTCCCACTGCATGAGATACACTTTACAAAGAACACTGGTTTTCAAATTAACTTTTTTGAAGGAGATAAAACTCTCCCAAAATATTCTTTAAAAGGGTGGTACAACAATCTTCAGGCTTTGGCCAATTAACTGCAGGAAGTAATCTGTGTCACCAATAGAATGAAGAACAGAAAATAATTTTTTCTTGCATACTTGGTTTTATTTTAAAAAATGAAACAAATTGAAGGTCCACATGAAACGCTTTTCCAACTTTTTCCTGTTTAGCTTTCTCCTCCTCAACTCATAAATCGCACACCTCTACCAAACAGTTCAAGAAGACGGACAGGGGAGTGCCCTCTTGCTCGGATTATCGTTTGTGTACCCGGACACAGCCATTATCCCCCTAGAAGATTAGCCCGTCGCTCAAAATTCAGACAAAAGTTGCTTTGCCAGCCCGTTCACCCGAAGCTGACAGTGCTGTGGAAGCTACGTGGCTCGTTGGGGGCCAGCCACGCTTTTGCCACGTGATGACGCTCTCTCGTGCATACCCATGCGCAGAAAATGAGGTCAGGTGATGAAAGGGAGGTGGCTGATTGGTCCGGCAAGTGCATAGCTTCCACCACACTGTCAGCTTAGGGGTGAAGGGAAAAGTGAGGTCAAGTGTAGTGTGACGTGCGTTTGGACCCGGTGACGCGCTTTGGGGACCGCGGATGTATCACAGTGAAAAGGCAGAGAGCTTACGAAGGGAAAGAGGTACGAAATAGTCCGCTGTGTTTTAAAATTTCTGTACCGAAAGTCAGGCTTTTGACTTTCTACCTTTTTTCTTTTGGCCCGCTGAAAGATGTGCTATTAGTAAAATCCCAATCTAAATTGATTTATCCCCAGCCCAAAATTCGTTTCATGGGCCCTTTAACTCTTGCGCCATCTTTTGAGTGACTTCACTGGGGGACCACCTGGTTTCCAGTTCAGTTCTGTCTTCAGAGGCCCCAGCCACACCCTCTGCGACTGTTGACTTTCTCAAGGATTAGCATCGCCGAAGATCGCAGCAAGGTATAGAGACGAAGGATGGCTTGCCACGGGGCTGACGGCGAATGTAGTGGTGGAGGAGAACTGGTTTTGTTAACTTTGTGTACCCCCGTGATGTGACATCGTAGTTCCCGTAACTACCACATGCAACTGCAGATCAGCAAAAAAAAAGTTTTTTTTTTTTCCTTTGCGATTATGCATCGAATTTAGCAGTCCTTCGGGGGAAGGTGGTGCGTTCTTCATCACTTGTGCCTAGATAAACAATACAAAAGATATGAGCTACAAAATATTTCGACATTAAAATCGTTGCACTGCCCCTTTAAGTGCCTAGATTAGACACGTATGTCAAAAAACAAACTTTCTCTGAAAAAAAAATATTAATAAGTTTGTGTAATATTTACGTTGCAAGAGTCATTCAATGGATCCTGCAACACGCTTCTATTTTGGAGGTCAACGTCTTAAAATAGAAACACGTTTTGTAATTGCCCTAATTATATCTTTTTCCTTTTTTTTTGTTTTAGACATGTTTACTTTGGTGACGTATCTGTCCTACTCCCAGCACTTAATAGAAAATTTCTTTAGGGGGTAGTTCAGTGTCTTTTTAAGGACAAGCTCACTGAAACCAGTTGACCAGCTGTGACCCACCGAGCTCCTGAGGCTCCGTGACCACCTCCACGTAGGATACTGGGAAGATGCCTCGCTTGTTCCCAATGCGTCCCTCGTACCAGTTGGCATCCACACGACGCATCAGCACCACCGTTTCGCCCTGGAGCATTTGAAGGGGAGGGCTGGCTCTTACATTCTACCACCGCATGGCCACATTCATTCCTCGAGCCACAAAAAAGAAAACAGGTGTTGCGACACACTGAATTAGGTTAATGATGCATCAGGAAGACAACTTGTCTTTGAGTATCTGAACACAGACAAACGATGTGTTGGGCAGGCATCTGAATCAGTTTAGCCCAGTGGTGCCAGCTACCTGGCACCACTTGAGCAAGAGAGCATTGCCACCTTCAAAATGTGATCCCCATCCTTGTAACAGAACTGCATGCTTATCAACATACAGCAATATAATACTGTCACAAGAATAGGCATAATCACGAAACCCAGTGGAACTGTACCTATCACCCCATTATTAAAAAAAGAAAAGTAAGAGCAACTGTAAATATACCGGCAATGAACCAGCCCCGACGATATAGAAACTACGAGACTATCAATTATCACTTTGGAAGCGACAAGAATCACAAAAGCTACACAACGTTCTGCCAGGGTAGTTCCTTATGGATCTGAACAGTCGTTTTACCTTCCTGTCAGTGTGACTTACCCCGCAGGAGCCGCTATTATTAACGAACAACATTTTGTACAATTAAAGCCTCTAAAGCATCAGTCTCAAAAAGTTAAAAGGTACAAAAATGAAAACAGCGATGATGATTTTTAACTGCCTTTCAAACTAAACTCTCACATTCAAACATGGCATCAGAACCAGGAAAATGCCCGCGCTATTAGAACACGCCTCACTATGAGGGCAAGCGTTTTCTCCTCTATCTGTCAGATTCCTGAGCATTTGCAAATGTACGAAAAATATGGAAAGGGACATACTCGGAAGAAGGACAGCTCCACCGGCGTCTGGGCGCAGAAGTTGTACTTGGCACGTGCCAAGCCCTCGAGCGCTTTGCGTGGCTGGAGGTTGGCGTTCTCGGCCGGAATCACCTGCCCAGCCACAAGAAGGTTTCGGCAAAGGCTGTGCTAGCGCGTCGCGACCTCACGAAACAAGGATTTCATTAGCCCACAACCTTCGTAAAGCATTCCCTTTGCCTAACATCCAATAATAAAAAAAAAAAAATGCAACAGGTAATGGTTTTTAGACGTGAGAAGACATAATCAGCGGCTATTTTACGAAAGATGTACGGCACACCTTGAACATTCTGCAATTCAAATTATTTTGGGGGGTATTTATGCCATTTCATAAAATCTCCAAAAAGGTTCTCAAAAATTAATGAGTGCATAAACGGAAGAAATATACCGAGTTTCAACACTCTTTTGGGAAAAGGTGTGCAGACTCTTGAGGGAACTACTATATCGAAAAGCAACAGACTGATGGGATCTTGACTAAACCCCTCTGCTTTTGGGCCAAAAGCTTTTCAAAGAACCTTTGAGAGTTTCAGGAAGAGTCGTTACCTCCACGTAGCTGACGGGAAAGATCCCGACGAGACCGTGGTGCTCCCCTTCGTACCAGTTCCGGTCGATCTTGCGGGTGATGTACACCAGGTCACCTTTCCTCAAGCTCACCTCCCTGCAGTGGGGACAAAGTGTCAGTCATGGTAGGCTTCTGGAGCGACATGAGGCTTCTGGAGGCGACGAAGGTGAAGGACACGCCACCAGAGGTGAAGCTAGAAGTGTGGAGAAGGACACGACCCCCAACGATGACCAAAACCAAGAGATGCTATTGGACGAACAAGGAGAGCTGACTTGGCGCCAACCGCTGTTTGGTGACCGAAACAGCTGTTGCCGCCAAGTCAGCTCTCCTTTTCGTCCAATAGTGTCCTCTTGGTTTTGGTCATCGTTTGGGGTCATGTCCCTCCACACTTCTAGCTTCACCTCTGGTGGCGTCATGTCGCCTCCAGAAGCTTAGCGTACTACCTCCATGGTGTCAACCATGCATCTGGCTCACTTCGAAATTTCTACTGGCATCTCAGTCATGAAAAAAATCCACAATATTTAGCAAAAAACAAGGCTATTTCTTATCTAAAACAAAGCCTATGAAATGGTGCTTGGAAGAAAATATTACTTTTTAAAGAAAGTTTGTATTGCCGACAAATAGTACAGATTTTTTAAACTATTTTTGTACGCTGTTTGAAACTCTGCGACACTGTTATCACGAACAAACCGGCGCCGGTTTTCTCTGTTTTCTTCTCAGTATTGAAGGACTTTCATCAAAACTGCTATAGCGGTGGAAAGTGCTCAGTTGGGATACTAACCTCAATGGTAAATTTTGATGCCCACTAGTAAGTACACTTTGGAAGCAAAAGCGATAAAAAGCGCCAAAGTCATGTCAGTGCTAACAGTGTCGTGCAATGCACAAACAACCTTCCCATAAATCATCCAAAAACAATTTTGCATTTTGCGTAGTATTTTTTTTTAAGTGCATCTACAGCAACAGAGTAATCTGGGTTGCTGACTTATTTGTTGCTTCCCTGCAGTACAGTGAAGCATAGAAACAGAGGTACACCTTGAAGAAGCTACCTGCTGAGTTAGTGTAAGGATTCTGAAATGGCATGAATAAGCTGTACTGCTGCCACATTGGCAAAACTGGCTAAGTGTCAATCTGAATCAAAGGCTCATTATATAAAATAAATAAATGAAGCAGCAAACATAGCAAAGCTTGTCATGTGTTTGCAGAGCCTGAATAACCTTTTTTTTTTTTAATTTACCATATTTTCTGGATTATAGTCCGCAGACTCACATGTTTGAAATTTTATGCAATCCACTGCAGACTGTCTACAGGTGCAGACTATGAGACCGACACGCTGTTTACAAACAAGCCCGCGTTTGCCCACACAAGGTGTGGCCACTGCGCGTGCGCAGAAACCAAATTCGCGTGAAGTGAAGCATCTGCACAAGCGCAGTGCCGTCGACAGCGCCACCGCAACTGCGTGACGTCAGGGCCGCGTGTTGGTCTATACAAGGATTTGCTTTCCAATACTGTTCATTATAACGAGACTTCATAGATTTTGTGAATGATACATTGTGCTAAGGACGATTTCTGTTTGATACTACAAGCTCGTTCATGCGGTAATAAAGCGAGCATATTTAAAAATGTGCTGCGTACGAGAACTTTATGCGAGAACTGTGCACCAGGTTTGAACTACGCACCAGATGAAGACTATCTGAAAAGAAAAACTTTCTTTTTCAGCCAAAATTTGGCCCTGCAGACTATACGCCACGAGCAGACTATAGTCCACAAAGTATGGTATGTCTTGAAAAGCAGGAATCAAACGAGCTCTAACGTGTCACCCCGGGAGCAGTCTACAATGTTAAACATGCCAGAAGCTTAAACACCAACAACAGCTAGCAAAATAATATATGTTATAAACAGTACTTGTCAGAGGCCCTTTAAAGAAGCACTAGCTCAAGCCGACTTACTTGGGTGACTGAGCCAAGAAATTGTAGAGCACCTTGGCCAGAGTTCGAGGCTCGGGAGTCCGATTGGAAGGGCGTGGTGAAGAGGTCTCAAACGAGTTTTCGTACCGATTCAGAGGAATCGGGGATTTCTGCGATGGCCTGCACACCCCAAAAATATTCAGTATGTTTGGACGCTCGTAGCAACAAATTATAAGCTAGGACCATTATTTTTGGTTAGCCAAACGTAAAGGGAACACGAGAAAGAATATTGGGAGTGAGGCCTTAAGTGTTTCTTAGAAGAAATGACTACGCAGGGTCCTTGCCCTGCACACTGCACTCAAGAGGTGTTGAAACAGAACCCCAACAGCACGAAGGCAGAGATAGGGAAACATGGGCGAAAAAAAAAAAGGGAGGGAAGGAAAGACGTGTCTCAAGGCATTTTCTTGTTAACATATACTCGGGCATAAAATATACTGAATGAAAGTGCCGAGTCAGATAATTTTACTAATCCGCCGTTGATTTACCAAATTACATAAATTAGTTTCTCTAGAGAATGTCCCACAGTTTTTCATAAGGATGTAATCTAGTGGTGGGTGCATGTTATGAAACTCAACATGTAAAAATCCCAAGGTCAGAAAACAAAGAAAAAAAATGTCAGCTTCTAAAAAATTTACATTTGCAGCAGTCATAAAACGGTGGGAAGAGTAGTCGGGCTGAATTTCCGCAAACCATCCTGTTGTCAATAAATCTAACACAGGAGCCAATAGCACAGAGTCTTACTCCAATATCCCCATTCATAAAAAACAAAAACAATGATTGTTAGTTTGAACTTTTCTTTCATGCAGGTGTGCAAGCCTAACATTTGGGAGTATCCATCCACTTTTCTTTAAACTTACAATGCAAACGATAAATTATTGGTTTACAGAGCAACACATAAAAAGGTCAGAGATTACTTTTAATTCTGTATTATATGCGTTCAATGAGGCCACAAGCTAATTAAGTGGCATGCAAAAAAAAAAAGAAATTGAAGAAAAAACGACTCACGTAAAGTAGTCATTGTGCCGCCGCATCTCGATCTCAGCCTGTTGCTGCAGCTGCTTTTTGTAGAACTCGTCTTCATAAAACTTCCTCATCTAAGTGCAAAAAGATGAGGTAAGCCCTAATTTTATCAAAGCAGTGTGGCACCAACATCGACAGTTGCCTGTGTAATCACTCATCTACAACTCAATATAAATTCAAACTTTAACACTGTTTTTTTTTTTGTTAAGGGCTCTGAATTAGATGCTGCATTACATATGCATATGGTAATGCATGCAAGGCAGCAACAACCTCACACTGAAACTTTATCTCAATAAACCAGGGTTTTACAATCCCATACTACACGCAAAAAGTTTGAACTAGAAAATATTTCATGTTTCCAGCGTAATTTGGGGGCGCAGTTATCGACACTAATGTACATTTATTCAGCAATATGCCGAAGCTTCCTGAGGCATGTTAAAGCCAGCTAGAGAAATTGAGGTTAGAAGAGTTCCTGAAGTATTGATAAAATATGGCAACACTGAGCAGTTGTGGTTTGGCAATATGGCAGTTTAAACAATAACTTTAAGTGATGCAGTTGCGCACAGTACGCGAGAAAAGAAATAAATGTTTTAAGCAAGAACTTTACGGCCACATGCTAGAAAACCACCAGATGCACCGAACAGACCAAATCTACTTAACCAATTTACCGCAATGACTAGATTTACAGAGCATAAAATTGTAATTGTAATGTACAGCAAAGATGTGATTAGGTAGGTAGTGAATTCCTCTCACGAAAATATGAGAACTTTCATCATTTGAAAGTTACAAAACAGGATTGAAATCGTCTCAGGAAGACCTCCTCGATTAAGCCAATTTCTTGTTGGCCGAGAAACGACGTAGTTTTCCATTGTGGAGTCCGATTTGACGAAACAGCAATCGGAAGTAAAACTTCAGCTACTGCTGTTTCTTCTCCCTTTCCTAGAGTTTAAAGGGGCGGTGCAACGATTTTATGATTGAAAGAATTTGCATCTCGTCATTTTTACGTTGTTTATCGTGTCCCGGAGGATAGAGAAAACATCTCCTTCATTAAAAATGTCGCGATTCCGCTGCGTAATCGCAAAGCAAAAGTCGAGCTTTTCCCCCCACCTGCAGCCCCAAGTGGCAGCCGAAGGAACTACGGCGAAAAGATTACGTGACCTCGCTCGGCTCTAAGCTGCAGCATAACGCCCGCTAATGTCAGCAGAGAGAGGGAGAGGAAGCGTCCTCCGAGATAGCACACGGGAACCTACACGGCACTCCGAATGACGTCACTGGGAGTGCGACCAGGTGTGACCCTGAAGACTGGGAGTGAGTTGAGGGGTGCCCGAAATGCCAATATTTATCTTTTTTTACGCAACAACTAGGACACGCAGGCGAAATCGGTTTTCTGTTCTTTACTTCAGAAGTGTCAGAGGGCAGCTTCCACAAATCTTTGACCGAATTTCGGAAATCGTTGCACCCCCCTTTAACAACAAGTTTAACCACCCAACTCTCCATAAGAGAAGCTCCGACTTTTCTTTATAAACTTCCGAATGAGATAACCTCGTCTATCGCTATTTTCGTGAGAATTCACCATGCAGCCGCTTCTTTTGCTGCATATCATGGCGGTACAGTTTGCGAGACCAATGTTTGCGGCTCGCTCAAAGCGAGCTGGATCAATACCACCTAGAAGACGAGGCCTCACCTGTTACGTCGTCACTAGCGGATCACCAACCCACCCCAAGCAGCAAATCTGCCTAATTTCAACGGGAGCACGTGGCAAAATGGCAGACGCACGCGTCTTAGCTGTCGCCACGTGCGTCTGTTGCGAGACGCTGCAAGATGCACGCGCGTCGAAGCAGAAGCGAGTTAGGCGGTGCCACGTGGTTGTGCTATAGTAGTTGATAACTTAATAAACGCAAGTTGCGGTGACTCTCGAGAACCTTATTACTGCTTTACAGCCAATGAGATTGCAGAGTTAGCCGGTAAGAAAGCCGAAGAATAAATCACGAAGCAAGAAGTGTGAACATGATAAGCCACGTCCCGCGTCTATCACCATAGTTAGACGTCGTCACTACAGTGACGACGTTAGAGGAGGAAAGACGCAGGCCTTGTCCTCTAGGTGGCTTTGGTTGGAACCATCTGGTCCGCACGGCAGAGTGCACAGGGCGCGGTTGTCCCTTACGGCCACTTCCTGCCTCCTCCGCAGCTCCTCCTCTTCGATGAACTCCTTCTCGACGGTGCGCACAGGGGTCTTGTAGTGTATGTTCACCTCCGACTCCAGGTAGCGGTGCAGTTGCGCTGCGTGAGCACGGCGGAAAACATTCCACTTGCGAGAAACAGGCTCGCTCGCATTCTGAGTGCCCAAACTTAAATCATGAAGTGAAATACCATAAAACGTCAGGCACGCGCCATGTCCCAATACTGTTTGGAAACCAAACGGGGGATCGGTGGCCGAGCGTGTTAGTGCGTCACAGCTCTGAGCACGTAGAGCTCAAGCTTGCGCCGCAGAATCCGGGGATCCCGAGTTTAATCCCCACCCCTGTCCGTTTCGATCTGGACGAGCATCGTACTGGCGTGCGGTCGTGTATGGCTACTGCACAATGCACGGTAAAGACCGCCCCAGCTGGCAGTTTTACTATACTCGCTAAATTTCTCGCCCACAGTGTAAACCAGTGGCACCATACCTCAAAGGCAAACCGAGTTTATGCTGTCGAAACACGAATGTCTAAATGTGTTTTTGTTTTGAAACCAAACAAAGGACATGTCACGCACCCCCACCGGGTTTCTGAGCTCACCTAGGTAGATAACCGAGATGTTCTTTTGTATCAGCAGCTTCTCCAAGCAGTCCAGTGCAGTGCGGTAAAGCTCAATCTATCGGGAGCACTTTCTGCATTACTGCTCTTGGCCTTAACAAGCACCTATCCCTCAGTTTTTCAAAATCATCACTAAATTTCTAGGCGGGCGCCTGCTCGCTATTTTACGGTAGTACCATATTTATTCAAGAGCACAGCACTTATAGTCTAGAAACTTCAGAAATCACAAAACTTTTATTGAATTGTTGTGCCTATGTTACACAAGGTATGACGAATGTCATTTAGTCAAGTTTCATTCGAGCGACTGTTAAACCCGTGTGTCCTTTGTGAGTCGCAAATATGTTCCCTATCGTTTCAACTGGAAGGTGGCTAAATTACCTTTGGGCATGAATCCTGCATAAGATGTGAAAGAGTTTTCACTCTGTTTCCTATAGTAAAATGTGTTTTATATATGCAAACACATTACACGCTAGTTCGTTTTCAATATGAAAAAGAGTTTCTTTATTTGTGTTGTACTTTCGGTGCTTCAAGAGACCTATGTTTCCCATGGGCTGAGAACACTCGAGAGGAGTGCTAAGCACGGTACTATGAAAGCATGGACAGATACTTTTGACTGTCATAGAACTATCTGTTCACTTTGGCAGTGGAAAGGAAAAGGGTGAAACAGCTCTAGAGTTTCTGAAATTCCACAAAAAATAAAACAAGGTTGTGCTGTGAGCATAATTATAGATTTCCATGCTCACAAGCCCACTGGTGCTCCAACCCAAAGTATCCTGCCCTTTGTGAATTAGCTCTGGTGATGGATAAAAGCCATAGCCATTTTCCAAGCCATGGTGAACTGTTGGTACACCAAAAAAGGTCACCCACATTAACCATAGCACATTCAGAACCAGAATCAAGGCATGATCGAATTTTATGTTGTGACCCCCAGGACAAGCACCCAACTGCAAGCAAACTCAGCTGTGCCAAAAAAGGGATGTTACAAAAGCATTGTAGAAACAAAAAGAATAATAAACCAAATTCTCTGCCAAAGTAGCAGGGACATAGTAACAGTGAAGGACACTTCCTTTGGAAGAGACCTGTTTCAATCAGCAAATACAAAAGGATACTGAATGTATAGGCAGCTGAAAATATCTAAAAAAGGCAGGAATTTAAGTTCTCACAACTTACATGTTTAGGGCAATGCAACTGTATCAATATCACTGACAAAACACTACTCGTATGCTCCGTCGATAGGTGCTTGGTAAGGTAGCACGGTCATGTCGTCCGTTAGCATTCATGAGGATCCATCAATAAAACATGCATAAGTGCCTCCATTGTCTGTCTCATACAGGTGCTTGTTAAAACGTTATGAGCTTACACAAAGGTATGCTGTTGTGGCTAACTAGAGCTGTATATACATTCAATATTACTTTTGTAGGTGCCCAAGAAAAGGTCCACACCCCACAAAAACCTTGTGCACTGAAAACTTTTCCAACGTCCCACTTGACAACCTTGCCGACATCCAGCCAAACCACGTACAAATGTATTCATTCATAAAATTAATAAAAGAACTTGCAAGCTTGACCCTCGAGAATTCGGAGATGCTCAAAACATACACCCCCAATTCATAATGAGTCAGCAAGAAATGGAGCAAAACCAGAGATAAATGTGCAAGCCCTCTTCTAATAGCTCGCTAACATTAAAAAAAACAAAAACAAAAAAACAGACAGAACGGTAACCCTAAGTCTATCATCTACTACACAGATTCCCCGCCGAGCTACAAATCAAAATCCATGGTCCTACCTTCATACTCGTCGAGGTCTGAATTGTCCGGTGGATACGGTCCAATAACAGGCTCTGTTCGCGACAACACATCAAGAGTGTCGCTGTCAGTACAATCGGGCCCCCGTGCTGCCAGACAATGCATGCCTCAAAACCCCTTCCAGCTCAAAAAGACACTGCTGGAAGCGTGTGAAAAACGGAGGAGGAGCCGTCAGAGAGTGGATGCTTGGGTAGAGAAGCAGTGCTGCAGAGAAGACCTGCCACCAAGTTACAGAGCTGCCCCAAGGTGCGATGAGATGGGCCACGAGATGAGGGAGATGCCAACAAACCGCAGGGGCTTCACACAGAACTGACAAAGATGACAACATATGTGGTGTGCTATGCACTGCGACAAACATGCTCTGTTCAGCCTGTGCTGCTGATCACGTGCAGTTACTAGCACACGCTTCGACGAGTATAAGGTGCTATGTGGAATAAAGTCACTACATTGCCTTAAAGATTCACGCTATTTTTCGGTAGTTATAGGCAACTTAAAAATAATTTTAAAAAAATTACTTTAGTCATTTAGCTTCCGACGACCTGACTCCATACAGCAAGCAGCGCATAGCACACACCACACATTATGATCTGCGTCATGACACACATGCAAGATGATCACAGCAAGAAGGACATTGCATGCAACATGCAACAACACAACATAAAAACATGTTTTTCACTTAAGAACAGCATAACAAAATATTAACCTATCTTTCATTCCAAGCTTAAAGTTACGGCTTTTGATGTGAAAGATAATGAACATCAAAAAGTTTAGTATAGTGTCAGAAATCAGACATGGGTTGAAGACCAGAAGTTTGCAGTCAGCATGTGACAAAAACTGCCATGAGTATGACCCTTGTGAGAACATTGAATTTTGAGTTTGAAACTAATTGAAAGTGAATTCGAAGCAAATAGATGTTTTGGCCAAACATTTTCTAATCAAATATCAAATAGTTTTTTCAAGCCTTTCACTACTGAGCACCATGCTTAAAGTATAAACTGCATGTAAGCGATTTGACGACCAACGAGACAAGCAACGGCAACCCGCTTCGCTGTCGCTCAGTCAGTCACGCGACGAAGCAAACTGCATGATGAGTGACGTTTTCTAGAAATCCAAAAACCGAGCGACGCTGACGAGCACGCGACAGCGAGAAATTTTAAGTGCTCGTTGCTGACTCTCGTCGCTTGTGCCATCGCTCATCTCGTTGCTCGCTAAATTGCTTACATGCGGTTCAGCCTTATACAAAAATTTAGCTGAACTTGTGAAGGTTGTTCCCAACCTTCCAATTGTCCACTGTGTGTTCATTTTAGTTGTTTTTTTGTTTTTTTGTTTTTAGAAAATTAGTTAATTTTAATCTAACTATATTTATATGCTGAGGCACGTAAACAACCTATTTGGAACAGCTGTCATAATGGAAGGGATTTATAAATCTGCTTGCTATATGCAAATAATCTTTCTTCAATCTCAAAATTAACACAAAAAAAAAAGAGCGTGATTGATGAACGTGGGTTGTCAAAGATACTGTTGCCTAGCATATACTTAATAAAGAAAGTGAAAACATGCAGGCAAACTAACAAATTAACTCCATTAAAAAAACTGACAAATACACACACACGTGTAGTGCATTTGTCTGCTATTTTATTATTTTCCAGTCTCAAATTTTTCATTATAGAGTAACATATACTTTTGCATAATTATGGCGGGTTAGCCTCGTTAAATGCGCGTCTCACCGAGCGCCTGTCCACTGCGGGAAGCAATAATTGCAGAGCCCGCGAGCTCTGTAGGTATTTCCTTCCCTACAGTGCACAACTGCTTGGCGAGAAGCGCACTAAACAAGGGCTAATCTGCCACTATCAACACTTTGAGAAGTATATGAATATTGCAGTTCATCTCTAAGCCAATATTAAATACCGTATTATTCAAAACTACTATTAGAAAAATCTAATATTTGCACCACCCTAAAAGTTATAGCATTAAAGGATTTCACTATAGCCCAGCGTTTGTGTTGGCACACCATTGGCAGTGCAAGGGCTGCTTCAGTGGCATGTACAGGGGACAGCACTATGAGCTGGTACTGCAGCGCTCGGGCCGGAACAACAGAAATGCCTTGCAGGGAGCCTAGGGCGTGATAAGCCATCAAAAGGGAGGTTGGAATGGGCTGCCACTACTCCCTACTGTCGCACTGTGGCATCAGGTTCCCTGGCTTAGCATGCCAGAGGCATCCCATGTGGCATTTCAATCCCCTTCGGCTGGCATGTGCCTGTGCCAGTTCATAATGCCACTGACGGTTCAGGCTGAAAACCAAAAATGGTAGTGGTTTATATAATAGGCTAATAGTCATGTGAGGACAATACTAGTACCTCGTTTCTTCACAGAACGGTTCAATGGCATGAATTTGTGCACATGGAGTTTGCTCCTTCTGCCACTTTTGTGCTCTAAAGTTGTGCCCATAGAATGAGGATAAAACCAAAACTATGTTTCGGTTTATCCTCATAGACAACTATGTTTGCCTGCTATGAGCGGATTAAACAGTTTCAACAAGCTCAGAAAAAAAAACACGTTCAAAAATACATTTTTGAAGAGGCTGCCTTAGAAAGAGACACAGCACAGCAAGAAAACACAAACAGAAGTCACTTTCTTAGAGACGACAGAAAGTTAGCAGGAGGAGGTAACACAGGGCCATCACCAAGCACGACACAAAAGGGAAAGACAGAAAAACGAACAAAACAAACTAGTCACATTTGCAGCAAGGAGAGAACACACTTGTCATTGTACAATGCAACAGGACGATGCACCACATGTAAGGTGGAGAACGTGCGGTGTCAGTGGTTCATGTTACCTCACCCTGTCTTGAAATGATCCACCAGATCTTGTTATTTGTCATTCTGCCCATGAGCATGCCACAAAAGCGTCCAGATTGCCACTTATAAATTTTAGGGTACCCGGAACATCTGCTAGCCATAATTATCCAAGTATCTTAAATATTCCTCGAAGGCATATTTCAGCGGTCTTATATACATGTGATGAAGCTTGAAGGTATAGCCCTATCAGTGTTGAACATACCTACTACCTGACTGCATTCAAATGGCGATCAGACATTTGAAAACAAGGAGCCTTCATTCTGTTTTTTCACATAATGTGATGGACTTTGAAATTTCACCTGATAAAACTGACTTCTAGAATACACAATCAAGTTTACTAGAATCAGGTGTATGCATTATATGATATAAGAAATTCTCTGGACATGTAGATAACACTGCAGAGTCAAATCAAACTTTTGTCGCACTAGACATAGGTCAATGACTCTACTAAATGAAATTCAACATCATTGTAGTATAGTTTCTAATCTTGTTCCTGCAAATCTGACTGCTGCCTTTTACTGAATCAATTCACGTTATTGCCTGACAAAAATGTAGCATCCAGCTTCACAAAATGTGAAGTAATAAGCTGTCTGCAGCAAAGTAAATGTTTTAGATAACATGGGCTAAGTTCAATTTTTTAAACAAATGTTACGTATATAATTTATAAAAAAAAATTATTGAAAGCATGCTTTGGCCTGAACATCACGCCAATAAATATTCTACAGCAGTCAATGAAACATCCGAAAGATCTGTCGTTTTTGTCCATCCTTGTGATTATAGTTTCAGTAATGTCTAATAAAAAAAAAAAGCTACATGAATTTTACAGATCCGTGAATGGAAGCAAGAGGGTGGTATGGATGACAGTTACAGCATGCACTGCATAATGAACACAATTTAACTGAGGCATTCCCAAGCCATCGATAAAAATTGCGGAAAAATATTTCTACCAACAGCGCATATTTCATGATTCTGGTGTCGAATTCCTGCCATTGTCGAGTCCTTTTACATCTGTCCAAGAATGTCAGCACTTGTAACTATATTGCTGCAGTTGCTGTGCACCGGTACCCTTTGCACAAAGAAGGCGTGCCTACATTCCGTCGGGTTTAAAGTATGCCAACTGTTAGTTTGCAGAATGAAACTCAGTTGAGCTAACTCAGTTTGGCATTTGCATGCCAACTTTCCACATTTCGCTATACAAAAAATATTTTTAGTTATTTCAGCAGTAGTGTCTCACTTTGTCTCCAACGTTATTGCTAGAAAACATAAATTGAGCTGATATTTGATCGGACTCGTAACTTAGAGTGACTTCTTACTCACAGATCGTCGGATGTAAAATACAAAACACAAAACAAACGAAGGCGACAACTGAACAACTTTCCACCCCAAGCGGAGACAGCAATGCCAACCACCCCGTAAGATCTCTTGAAAAGCACGGGAAAGTAGGACACAAACAGCAAGGCAGCGAGGAGAAATGCGCTTATAGCAATTGCTACCACACGTGAGAGAAAAAAAAATGTGAGTAAGTACGCCCGGGACGCACACACACAACACCTGGGCTCTGCGCCCGTTAGTAAAAGACTTGCTCCAGCCGCTATTCAACCCCACACCAGCTGCTTGTCACTTCAGACGCAACCTGAGCTGCCATTGTTAGTGGCCCAGGAGAAACCGAGGGAAACGAAGGGTACTTGGTACGCACACAGAGGCACAATCTTTTGGGAATTAGCAGCACAAGTATCTACACAAACAAAAGGACAGGCAATTAATTAATGGTTCCTACGAAGCAGACGACACCCCCATTGCTTTTGATGCAACATCATAATGTTCACTCAAGCACTTTTTTCAATGAAAGTATGCGAGTTTAAAGCGTAGATGTAAAATATACCGAAATGCCCTTGAGGATTGGAGTAAATGATATTGTATCAGGATGGAAGTGACCAACTGACAAGTATGGCACTTCAGCTCTAATATCTGACAATTTGGTTTCAAAGTATTTAGAAACCTTCCTCAGCTATCGAAATGAGGCTCTTAGATTGTTTTGGTATATCAAGTATAATATTGTATTTTACATCCTTATTGGCATTTCAGGACATTTTTTATTAAATTTTATATTTCACTACACTATACCATCCATACAGTAGAGCCTTCTGTATAGTAAAGACAGACCAGATAAAGATAGAGATACATAGTCACAAAATTTAAGTATGCTTGTACTAATGCCAGTACATGCATTTCTAATACTGATATAGTAAAGATAGATATACAATTTTTCCTTGAAAGCACCGACTTTACTATACAGAGGTCCTAATGCATTTCAAGGTTTATAGACAAACACAACATTCTTATAAAAGAAAAAAGAAAGTGAAGCAGATACCCTGCGCAACACCACTCACATAATAAAAGCAGAAATGAGCAATTGGTCGAAATCTACCATAACCGAGTTTCTAAATTGCCCAAACGTTCTTAGGTTCTCCTCTACTATTACAAAAAAGACTCCTCGAGTAATAACAAAAAAGAAAAAGGAAGTCGTATTGCCATCAATAATAACAATTTTAAAGTTTGTAGCCTATGCAGTCGAAGTTCTCCCAAGTCCCTCCACGACGACACCCTATAAGACCCTTTGCGCATACTAACTTTACCTGAGAATACAGAACAAATTTTAGATTTTTTCAGCTCGCTCAACGAGGGATTGAGACACTTTCCGTCGCCACAGTGCCGACCAAGTGGAGTCTTGATGCAATGAGGCGACGATCCCATTCAAAAGCAACCAATGCAACCTGAGCACCTTCTCTCCACCAGAGGGCTCTGGGCAACCTTCTAAATAACAAGGCTGTAGTGCTGAAGTTTCTATGTCGCATATCAGTGGCCATCGCGGGGCATAGACGGGACATGACTGCTGCGTCAACGTTCGGCTTAGACTTGCGTTCAACCGGCGAGGACGCGGGTCTCAACCGAACTACTGATGCAGCACTCGCATTCAATCTGCACCCTGCAGCGAGCTTTTAGGGGTGGCACAGAAAACCCAGCAATATGGCGTTCTCGTCTAGATGGTGTTGGGCTGTAGCGAGAGAGAAAAGGGAAGGGGTGGTGCGCTCACCGCGTGGCTTCTCTGGAGCAGGCTTGCCCAGCCCCTCGAGGGGAATGTCCTCCCCCGCTGGACCGCCTTGTACCATTCCCGCTGCTGCTTAGAGTCCAGGTGGTTCATGCGCCGGCCCGCCTTGCGGATCAGCGTCGTGTCAGACTCGTAGCCGTCGCTCAGCGTGCTGGGTCGATCGGAGTCAAAGTGGAAAGACGGATCAGTCTGTACCTTCATTGGTACCTGCCCTTCAACTGCCAATCTCACTCCGATTATAGCTTTGATAGGGGTATGTAAATACAAACATGTGGGATGTGAATCTCAATATTTAAATCTTGATACAATCCGAATGTGCGTTTAGTTTTATATTAGAATAGGAATCAAAGCAATGGCGAGCCTATTTTTCTACGACATATTCAGTGATGGAAGTGGCATTGTACCTTTTGTAGCAGATTTTCTAGCTTGCAAAATATTTGTTTGGAGCAGTCACCGACAGGTTTTGGAGCAGACGCCAAAGTCTGTTGGCATGTCACTTGAAAATGTGATTGCATCGCTAAATGAGTTCATATTTGAGAATGATTGAGGGTTCCTATATGATGCTGAAGAATATATACTCATTATCTTTTGTAGTAAGAATAGACGCAAAATAATCACAAGCCTTCTTTTTAGAAATAAGGCTGAGGTCCGAGTAAATTCCATTTTCAATCTGTATTAAAAAAAAATAGTTGAAAAATGAGGCACAGAGCAACACTTCAGTTAAAATAAAGCCTTTATCTGCTCCCCACTTTTACACTCAGTAGTTAATTTTAGCCTGTAGATTCCTGTAAAATGTCAGCAAAAATCAGCATATCCAATGAAACCTCCATAGATAAAAATATGTACCTCGCAAGATTTATGAACACTAAACTCAAGATTCTAATATAATAAACTGCAAAAGCAACCAGCCACAAATATTACGAAAATCTACATTTGTGCCTTTAAAGTGTCACTGTGCTCTAGAAGCATTAAGCGCTGTCCACACATATGCAACTGAGTTAGACCGAGAGAGACCAGACCGGTTTTTAAGCCTCTTGCGACGTCTTAGGACCAGCTCCGCTGCAGCGCATCAGGTCCTAAGACGTCGCAAGAGGCTTAAAAACCAGTCTGGTCTGTCTCAGTCCTACTCGGTTGCATATGTGTGAACGGGCCTCTAGAACCAGAGTTGAGTCGAAGTTCACTGCCCTTTCGATTGAGCTGCTACACGGGGACTACCTTGACTACCGTACTTATTCAAATGGAGACCCGCATTTTGTTTCCTTTCTTGGCAAAATCCTTTTAAAATTAGAGGTCAACCTACAGTCAAGATTAGAGAAGGTCAACCTGTAATAGTACTGAGCATAATTTCGGAGCCAATTGCGCTAACCCATGTGCTTCCCCATGTCAACCGCTGCTCCTAGCACTCTGGTGCAAAGCGGTGAAGCTCGACGCGTGCGCGCACTGGTGTGAGGCAGTGAAGGTTGACGCGAGCGGCGAAAGTGCCACGGTACACTGTAGACACGCCATGGACGCATGTGGCGGACATGATAATCAAGTGATATCATCAGGACTAAAAGACACTGGGTCCGTCTTATAACAGTAGCCGCCATCGCACTATTTTGTAATTTCTCTCAGAGACATCGTCTGGAACTTCAGACAAGACGGGGCCAGCGTAGTTGAGAACAATCTCTACACTTCGTTTCATCTTAACAGCGTAGGCGGTGCTACGAGTCAATGGGACCAATCACGCAGCATTGAAAGCGCGACATCAAGGCCTTCGTCCATTATCTGTACGTGCTATTTCATTGGCTAAACCAATCAAGCGCTGCAACTTGTGCTTTTAGAGTGTGTTTGTGACAATACGTGTTTGAGCCTTCAACTATGTTCTGACCTAAGAAGAAACATACCATACGGTGAGTAGACGCGCCTTGAAATACATATTTGTACTGTTTTAACGCGATAGCATTAAGGAGTTTGTGTTGCGCCGGCCTCGGTGGCGTGCCAGTAAAGCCGGCGTGATGCAAATATCCTGATTGGTCGATAAAGTCATGCCGTCACAGCCACGTGACCTCACGCGGGAATTTCAAAACAACCCATAACGCTCACGTGAAACGTGACGTCACGCGTGGAATGAAAGTGATTAAAACACAACATGTAATGCAAATGAAAGGTTGCCGCATGTCTCAAATGATTTCACCTTATAAAGTAATTCATTTGCCTTAAAGAAAACATTTCAAGAATTTTAGGCGGAGGCGGGATTCGAACCGACGACTCTTTGGTAGCAAGCCGGACACACTACAGTCTAAGCTCGTTATAACAGACATTGATTTTGACCAAAGATTTCGGTCTGTTGTAAAAGGAAGTATGTTGTATGCAGATATGAAGTTAAGTCAATGGTATGTAGAGGAAAAACAACCGAACTTCACAAATCGGTATGTTATACCCAAATGTCGGTTGTAACCAAGTCTGTTGTAATGAGCTTAGACTGTACCAACAAGGCCATGCAGACACGCTTGCACAGCTTGGGAACGAGCGGCAGTTTATATCTGTAGCTATTGCATTCCACTCTTAAAGGCAAAGCTTAAGCGTCCACCAATAAATTTTGTTTCCTTTTACTTTTATATCAGGATCAACCAATAATCAAAAGATTTTTATTTTTTGCTTCGTTCAAGCCCACCTCGGCGTACGTATGGCGCAATTCTTAGCGAAAATGGTGCTTCGGCGCAAGGTGTAGCACACTTTCGTTGATGGCACAATTTGGTGCAAATAGTGCAGCACTTCTGTCACTGCATATGTTGCAAGCTGTATCCCTACAATTCCTGAGTTAAAAGAGGGAATGCCTTTTACTCTACAAGCCCATGACAATAGGCGTCGAAGACAATGAGTACATGCACAAACAATAAAATAAATGTGCAGGCACACTTACTACTTTGGCTTTGGAGCATCCAGAGGTGGCATGTACCGTGAGCTCTGAAAATGTCATCGAGACATTCTGTCAGTCCCAAATCGATGCCACATACAGAAGTCACCATGCTACCCATCATAAGAAGCCAAAAGTGCTTTTTGCTCCAGATCAAAGCTGCTCAAGGGTTATTCACGACTCCAGCGACCTATAGGGGTTGCCATCATCGGGCACATATGAAGGTTTAAAACAGGTTGTGCCGTGCCATTTGCCAGCTTAACGCTCAACGGTCACATTTCAACAGGCAAGCATTGGATTCAAAATGGCCTGCCCCGATTTTTATTCAATATGTTTCAAAGCTGCGGCGACGTCTTAGCGTAAGCAAGCTTCCAGAGGCTTGACCTTCTTCAGAAAAGCGGTGGAAGCACTGCCTAAGTACTGTCCTTCTAGGGTGCTGATGAACGTTGATAAACAAGCAGGGTCTGGTTCACGCAGTTGCGTAGGTTGCGTTCTGAGCGACATGGGCAACATGCCGATACGACGGTAACGACAGTCACCGGGACAACTGTTTCAATGCCCCAACCGCCAACAACATGTAATTACGGAAGCCAGAAGAGACGAGCAAAAATCACGAAAGGATCTGTTCCATCCAATTCAGTGTTTTTCCACTAACTGCCGTCCCTTATACTGGAGTCGTAAATAGTCCGACACCTGTCACCGTCAAAAATCAGGAAACATAGTTAAGTGCAGGAGACCAGCAAGGACCACATGATGCAGAACTTTCGCATTCCAATGTCCAGAATTTACGCCAAAAATTAGAGTGAAGTTATCTACAACAATAACTGATGCCAATGTCTAAGGTCTGCTTTGAACCCGAAGGTTTGTTTTGGCAGCCCCATATTTGGGAAAATTCTGCTCTGGTAGGACGAAACGAATGCGCACGCACGGAAGAGCTGTAAGTGGATGTATTGAGAGGACAGACAGAACAAAACTCCGAAGCCCCCCAAGGGAATCGAACTTGGGACCCCAAGACTAAGAACCCGACGCTCAACCACTGTGCTAACATTGAGGCTTGTGAAGCGGTAGTTATTAAATGCGATGACATATTGCTTGCCAACCAACATCACGGAACGTGCACCAGTGGACAGAACTGACTTTTCTCCCGCTGCCCGAGGGCTCGTGCAGCTTAGGCAATCAAACGCAAGAAGCTTGTCCTAGTGTCCACCATTGTGCAGGCATTACACAGTTCCCAACAGAGAGCACGCTTTCGAACGGGGCAATAGTACATAGTACTCATGGCGGCACAAATATCCTTAATACATAGCAGGAACTAACTGGGATATGTGAAAATGAAGGGGATACCTTGGACCTGAGCTTCCCTAGTGACAAGTCATGGAGTAATGGTGTTTAACGACAAAAAGAGGGAACCCCCGAGAATACAAAACACTGTGAAGGGCCGTGTAGAAAAATACAAATAGCTGGAAGCACAACTCAATAAGTGAAGGAGATATCTAGAGGAATCTGGAAGGAAATATATTTAGGAAAGAGAAAATAAATTTGGCTAGTATGAAACTTGAGGCACTGTGGAATTATGATAGATACAAAGTGATCAGGCGTATATCAGAAGGAGTGACGGTACGAGGACTGCCCTTTGGCAATGGGGTACTCTGCAGGAGGTCATAGGTTCAATCAGGATTGGAAACTTGACAAAAGAGTATGGGCAGGTTGGCACTGGAAGCACATGGGAACACACCAAATGAGCGAATATAGGGGGACATGGGCTGATCGTCTTTTGAGAGCAGAGAGGCAATTAGTAAATTAAAATTCGAACAAAGATGAACTTAAAACGAAGGATATGTAAGGCATGGAAAGAATAAAAACAAATGTACACAAAAAAAGTTAAACACAATATGGACAAACCAAACTCAAGCTAACATTTAAATACCTGCACACTAGTGATGGGGCTCAGCAGACTACTTCAGTGAAAAAAAGAAAAAAAAAAAGAGGCAGAAAAAAAAAACTTGCGAGGGAAAGATGCAAGAAACATCAGCTTTGGCAATGTACAGGTCACAAAAACAAGACATAAAGAAAAGAACACGTGTTTGATAATTCACTAAGGAAGCTCTATACTGTTTGAGGCGAGGACTCTTAAGAAACAAGGTACATAGGGCTAAGTGTCAAGAGATATCCAAATTTGTGCTATATGCCATAGTGATAGCGAGAAGCTGAAACACATGGTTTTTAAAGTACACGGGGATTTGTCCTGCGCTCTTTGAAGGGGTAACGGATTTGGCAGGAGCACTGGGTTTTTCTGGCAGGGTGGAAGAATGGAAGTACAAACAATTAAAATCACAAAAGGAGAATAGAAGATTGGTGGAGAATGTCTAGAGAAGCACGAAAATAACACAAAACTAGAGGGGTAGTTGATTTAATGAGAGACGGAATTTATAGCCATACTTAAAGGGGAGAGGTGTAAATGTCCCTAGGTTAGGTGGCGCAAGCTACTGACCAATACAATGCCTATAGCCAATACCGTCCATCCATTCTTTCATCCTATGATAGAAGACATTCACTTGCTGGAAGTTCTCTGTTTGTCTTCACAATGCTTCTCAAGAAAAAGGAGGCGACTGAAGGTGAATTTCAGCGTGATCATCGGCCAATGATATGCCGGACGAGAAAGAGCAGCGTTTGGCAATGAGAAGAGAAGCAAGATGGGCTCATTCTGCTACGACCAAGGGCTAAGGTGAACGCGAGAATCGCATGTTCACTGTGCTGCACGCGATTCTCAGCATGCTGCAGTGTGAAAGGTAGAGGCCTTCGAATAGGGCAGAAGGAACCTAGAAATGCTGTTGCATTTCGATGTAGTCTGCAGTGAAGCACCACAGGAACAGCCCGTTTTTTTACATTCATCGCTTAGACTGTCTACTCACACACCACACTAGACTGAAATACATATCTCATCTTCATTTCACTCTTCAGATTTTGGTTGTGATAAACGAAATAGGAGGTTCTGCACAATGCCAGATGTGATTCAATCTGAGATTGGTAAAATAATATATTTAAATAATGGACTCCTTTAATTTTTGTTTTACTCAACTACTTTTTCATTCCACATTGAAAAAAATTTGCTTATAACGTCCACTGCTTGTGCAATCATCACACAGGCAGTTTTGTATTCTTTCACTCATATATTCTTTTATCCCAACACTTTTAGTTTAGTGGATGCGATTGATACATATCAAAAAGACCAAGAATGAGGCTTAAATTTCAGCCACCATTGCCCAACTTACAAAGGCGGCCTCCCGTTCAGCAATGGATGAATGACCTGGTTCATATTCTGCAATGCTTCTTGGCTGGATCTTGTAAGATGCTGGAGAAGTTGACAGGCTGCACAAAGAAAATTGTAAATTTTTACATGGTGCAAAAAGTGAATGATTCTGACATTATTTTAAAACGGCAGCTACTCTATGACCTGTGACAAGCTGGTGATGATGAAGTATCTGTACAGCTGGCTGTGCCTCAGCCTAAATACTGCCTCCACTGCCTCTATTTGTTGTGCATTACTGTTGCTGCTGTTGTCTTAGACATTGCTGACTGTTCCAATATGGTTCAATCTTTACTACTGTATAAATTTTTGTGTAACAAATTTCGGTCACCTCCTACGACTTCCAAAATAAGATTGTGAGAAATGCATCATTTACATGCGACCTCCAAAATTGTAATTCACATTTCTGTGCAGCTGAGCATGGTTGAGCCAGTACATTGAGGCTGGAGGTTGCACACTACAGTCAAACCCGTTTATAACGAACAGTAGGAAACGCTACGATCAGTTCAATACAGCAAGTAATTCGATATAGCAGAAACCATTTACAACGAACTTCCACGATGCGTTCGTTGTAAGCAGAGTTTGTTCTTTTAGTTTATCTCCCCTTCTGAATCGCTTCTCTTCGTGAGCAACCGTTTTGGGATGAAAAGTTTTTGTTTTTTTTCTGTGAGTGCGTGCAGAGTGTATTTTTTAGCGTTCTGTCCTTCTGAATCGCTCCTCTTCGCTCAATTTTGTTCGCAACTTGAGCTTTTGGAATTTTCATTCTTTCCTATCTTTTTTTTTGGAGGGGTGGGAGTGAGGCAGGTTAGAAGACGATTGTTTGTGCATTTTTGGAAGCCTTCCAGGGGGGAAAAGTTTGATATATCCAATATGTTGTTTGTTATAAAAGTACTTTTTACATGCATTTTTATTTAAACCTCCTGTGAGTCCGATATCGACAATAATTCGCTGTAACTGGTTCGTTCTAAACAGTTTCACTGTATGTTGCTTGCACATACAGTCGAACCCCTTCAACGAACGCCGCTTCAACGAGACGCCGCTTCAACGAAATTTCCGGTTCAACGAATATTTTTCGGATCCCCGTCAACGGTCCATAGGAGTCAATGCATAAAAATTCTCACTACAGCGAACACCGTTTTTTGTGCTGTTCCGGTTGAACGAAATTTTACAGGGCAATTCGAAATTCGAAAGTTTAATTTTCCGTACGGAAAACAAACTTCCGAGCACTGGTGCATTTTGACACATAAAATACGTCTACTATAAAGTTCAAATTGCGTATTGAACCACCAGGAACTGTCACTGATAACTGGTATCCCGAGCGCAACGTTGACCGGGCGTCCCGGGCGTGCAGGCCGCCATTACTTGATGGCTGACGGTGATGGGGCTGGCCTTCCTGCGCTGTTGCACCGAGTGCACCCTAGCTCTTGGGCTTGATAATGCTCTGCTGCAGACTATCCAAAGCCAAAGCTCAGTCGTCCTTTTATTATTTTTCTTCTTTTGTCGGGTTGCCATTTTATCAGTGCTGTCTGGCCCGGTGTGGCGGTGCGACGACTAACGATGAGTCCAGCGGGCTTTTGCGCCTGGCACGATGGCACCACCAAGCAAAACGCGAAAGTTTTTATCCTTACAAGATAAAGCTCGCATCCTGGCGAAGTGCAAGTGGACGGAGAAAAGCTGTCATCGCCGAAAAGTTGGAATTCTCCGAGTTCGTTGTCGACGATCCTAAAGTCGAAAGATGCAATCAAGACGGCTCTCGCATCGGGGACATCGGCCAAGCGAAAGAATTAACACCGTCGGCGCACGAAGAGCTCGACAAGGCTGTGTACACATGGTTTGTGGAGACGAGAGCGAAGAAGATACCCATCAGCGGAAGCGTCGTGCAGCAGAAGGCCTTAAATTTCGCCGTCCATGGCGCGCGTACTGGATGCGTTCGACGTTCTCAGAAACTGCGTGGCTGTCTGCATGATGACGACCTCACCATGAACTTACTTCGCCCAATGCGAAAACCGCGTCACGGAGCTCCTAATAAGGAAAGGAAGCAGGCGACGCTCGACACACTCTGGAAATAAAGATTTCTGTACTCTACCAGTTCAGGTATGTTATTTTTTGTGAATTTCACAACAACAAAATTTTCGCTACAACGAATTTTTTCTTGCGCACCGTCAATTTCGTTGTAGCGGGATTTGACTGTAGTTGATGACAATAAAAATATTACCTATGTATATTTTACACATACACGTTAGCTATGCCACTTGACCCGCAGCTAGGTGTCAATCAAATGTTCAGATATCTAACATATTCTAGTCGACTGCTTCTAAATGAATGTACACCTTCGGTGAAGAGATAAACAGGAAAAAATATCGGGAGGGTGATCTTTTGAGATGAACCAGCACAATTTTATACATACAGAAGTGAACAACACCGATGTCGCAGATACAGCGAATTCATATTACGCTGTACTGTCTCTTCACTTTATGTTGTTGCACGTGCTTCTATAAATCCATGCAGAAAATAATTTTCAATATGTGTAGCAACAATTGCATACAGCGAATTCATATTACACTGTACTCTCTCTTCACTTTATGTTGTTGCACGTGCTTCTATAAATCCATGCAGAAAATAATTTTCGATATGTCTAACAACAATTACAACCTCTTTACGGGTGGCTCACATGGCAGTTGATACTTGTGTCAGCAGTTCACGTGCGTGCCAGCATTTGCTGACAATAGTAAAAAACAGAAGATCAGCCCACACATGAATTAAGGCATGCATTGGGTGGCAGACTGTGCCAACTAGCGAAAGTGGCAATGGCAGTAGAAGACATGTAGGACACATGCCTCCGGCTAGGTAGTGCAACCTGCCGCCCCCTTGCATGTGACCATTTGTGGGTACTGCCACCAGTCCTTTATGTTTTTCCTGCCATTAGCAAATGCAGATGTGCAACTACTGAAAGCAATGATGAAGAAGAGGTAAGGCTGCAATTTTGATACTTGGCACACTTCCACCTATAATATTTTGCTTAGCTAGATATGGCAGATTATGGTGTATATTCACTAGTCATGTGTGAATAGTGGATTTTGTATTCAAAAAGTGAATTTGAAGCAAATCGTGGTATGGGCCAAATATTTTCCAATCAAATATCGAATAGTTCTTCCAAACCTTTCACTACTGTTGCACCATGCTTAAACGAAAACTCAGCTGTACTCATAAAGGTTGTTCCCAAAATTCCACTTCTCCATTTATAAGCTAATTTTAATCTAACTATATTTATGCACTGTGACCAAAGAAAGTCCAATGCCTCGGGTTGGCAAGTAAACGATAGATTTGACATAAATGAAACCCATAGAGGTGCTCAGCTCTACCTAATTGAGTTGATTTACAAATCTTGCTACCTATACGCAAATACTTTTTTTTCAATCTCGAATTTGATATAAAAAAACAATAATCACGAATGATGAACACAGGTTGTCAGGGCATCTCTGCCTAATGTACAGTATACTCTTGCTCAACAGCCACAGCTTAATTTTGAAAATTTTACTGCAATACAGATATTAACATTCAAAAATTTTTGTTTCTTTTTAAATACACCAGGCATGCGCATGCATCATCCCGCTTCGAAGGTGTGCTTTTCTTTCAAGAATGCGATTGCGATATTCATCCTTTCCCAAGTGTTGACTGCGGCAGGTTACTACATTGAGTGCGCTTCATACCGAGCACCGGTGCACTGCGGAGATGCAACACCCGCGGAGCTTGCTTCTGCGGGTGTTGCTTCTCCGCAGTGCACTGGTGCTCGATAAGCAGCGCGCTCAGCAGGGCTAACCCACCGCAATCAACACTTCAAAAAATACGAAATATCGCAATTCCTCTCGAGCGAATATCAAATAGTGTATTATATTCTAAACTACTATTCGACATTTCGAATATTTGCACAACACTAATAGTCATTAATAAGCTGTTTTGTGTACCTCGCTGGTGACAGACTGCCCAAATGAATCAAATTAGCAAGAAAATGAAGAAAAGATGGAACAAACCCGTTCGCATAGCCACGGCTGACTGCCCTCTTAGCATTCCTTCCACCAAACATTGGCCGGTCTGTGAAAAAAGGCCAGATTTATGATTAATGATTAACCAATGAAAGCTAACGGAAATTGGGTAGGGGAGAAATGTACATCACCACTAACCGTCGTTTCTTGAAGAGAACTCTGGCTCAGACATGTACCCATCATTGTGTCGATTTCCTTTAAAAAGAAAAAAAAAGAAGCAAGGAGAAAAATCTAATTTGTCTCAGTAAACGAAGCCAATATCCCAGATGTACTAATATCGCAAGAATGACAGAAATCTTCCCTTGGGAATATACTTTTTCAAATTTCAGTTGTTATATGACCATTAGGTCATCTAGTCAAAACACGAAAAAACATTGCAAAATTTAGCTACCTTTACACAAATAAGTGATGAGCAAACGTCATGCTGAAGAGGTAACAAAACATTTTATAAAAACTTAAGTTAAAGACCATTCCATACTATATGACTACCATGTACAAACATGCAGGACATCAGAGAATGCTAGGCAATCATACTCAAAATAACTTTAAAAAAAACAACTATATATTGCATATTACTGCTGACAAAAAAGTTTGCTAGATTCTTTCTTGCAGTTGCTCCTGATCCAAATACTTTTCATAGAGGCAGAACCAGACATCCCGTGATCATAACATTGCTGATGTAACTTGGGACAAGCTATATTAAGAGGCATGCCACTAACACTACACTACACTAAGCAAGGCAGCATGAGCATGGTGACAATCTCCAATATCAACCTCTTTTTCTGTAGCCCACCGTCATATAGTCACCTGCAAAGACCAGGTGTTCTGTCAGACACCAGCAATGTGCCTCACCACTCCAGAGTCTCACTATCACAACCACAGAGACAAAGCAAAGGGGGCGATGCCACTCACCATCTCCATACTTGTGGAGGCGCTTGTACATGGTCTTGTACCAGTCGCTCGCATACTCGTCTTTTACATTCTATGTGACCAGAAAAAAAAAAAGGACAGTTTATCAGGACTTTAATCTCCCTATGGCAAGTGCTCCCCTAAGGATGTTTTAGAGAAAGGCAGTGTGACAGCCAAGGAGGTAAGATAAACTCGCTGAAGTGGAGCTACACCTATACCTACTAATGGAAGTGTTGAAGCCCACTTTCCAACTGGTTTGCAGAACTAGCGTTACATGCCGTTTATGAACAAACCAGCTCAGTGATAATGCATGCTGATATCAGCTGAAGAACACCGTCTCCGCTTGAGCAAGTCTTTGCATGACATCCTTGACCCAGTCAATACGAACATATTGCCACTAGCTACTAAAGAGTGACAGAGATTATGTTTCTTAAAAAGGACGAGAACCGGCGATATTCAGCATGGTATGGCCGATGGCCATACCATGAAGGAAAGCTCCCAATGTTCCATTGCTACAAAATTATGGAGAAAATTTGGCCCTAATTAAGGAGCAGGCTGAATACGGTCTGCTTATAGTAATACTGGTTACAAGCATGCACAGGGCACACCACAGTTAGCGCAAACGAGCAATCACCATTTTTTTTGTACTTTCACAGTTTTAAGATTGTTATCAGAGCTACCAGTGTAAAAAGGACATGGTTTTTAAGTGGTCAATTTCGGTGTCAGGTACTGCAAAACAGCATCACTGTCACATTTACACTGTGTTGCGTAATGGTGTCAAAAATGACCACAACAACGTTAGACCTCGAAGAGCAGAAACATTCACCAACGGTTCCAAAGAAATTGCCAGTATGGTTCAAAATTACATAAGACAATTGTCCCGATATCATTCGTGAACACACGGTGTGTCGCAGAGACGATGCAGAATAATTAAAATTACCAAAAAATGGGTGCCATGGCTGGGGCAATCAATTACTCGGCTCAAAATATTGCTGCACTGCTGTGATTACTTCGGAGAAGCCACAAAAATATCTGCTGCAAGATTACACTTATAACTTAAAGATACCATAAAGTCCCACAGGTCGTACAAGCTTTCCCGTACGTCTACTTTCCCGCAAGACACGTGGAGGCCTACTACTGTCATTTACGGAAGGAGTCCAGGAAGTGACTAGGTGCTGATTGCGTTCTAGCTTGGAAATGCTACCTGAGCTGGGGTTCAACTGTTATCAGTGTCTCGCCATTCACTGGCTTTCTTCTGTAAACGGCACCGATTGGCTGCTGCCAAGCTATGCGATAAAGTAGACCCACAGGCTTTGTTCATAAAAGGCTCATTCTATCTGATGGTCTTCGTGGTACTCAGGTGACTACCCAACTGGTCCCAGTTGGTCACTGAGCTGGTCCAAATTGAACCTCTATTGGTCTCCATTGATTCCCAACTGAGACCCACTTGTTCCAGTTGAAGCCAGTCAAGATTGCAACTGGTCTCAGTTAAAAGCTTTATCAGGGTAATGGTGACAATATATACGGCATGATATGTTTACTTAACTCTGGGATCGTCTACTGTCATGGCCAATATGGAAGTCAATGGAATTAAGTATGAAATGCTGTATACTATCAGTGTCACCCACCAAATGCTTTGCAAAGGTTGACTCGCACTGGGAACAAGATATATGTGGTGTCCAACACTGTGTTGTCTACTAGTGGAATGATCGGCATCACCAGCTACTCTTGGCATGTTAAGATTCCACCTCTACAATTGCAGAACTGCATTTGGGTGAGTTAATTGCTGCATCATGATCCCTACCTGAAACTGCAGGATTTTCCGCAGCTTTAAAAACCTGACCTCCAGTATCTCGGGTGCAATTTGTGAAATACTTATTTGGTGGCACTGATAGTACTGTGCATCATGCTTTGTCCCATTAACATCCATAATGGTTGCAGCAGTACATCTTTTAGGGAATACCAGAATGTAAAAAAATAACCGCCCAGGAGATACTATCAAACATTCTGCAAAAGCAAGTGCGAGCCAGCAATGTGCAATTTGTTAGTTGTTTTTCTTTTCGTGCCAAGTGTACTGGTGGTAGCCTCAGCCTAGTGCGACTTGCAGGGTGCTCACTTAAATGTGTTGTCCAATCACTGTGAATTACCATGAGATATTAACAGTCTGACTGGAGGCAAGATAACAAAAGTAAGAAAAGTATAAGGCGCTTGGAAGAAAAGAGAACCATGATCTACTCACTGCAAAAGTGAACTAGTGTGCATTGGCAAACGCTCTGTCTTTACCCAAGTAGCACTGGCAGTTGGGACCAGATACCAAAGTTTCAGAAGTTATTGTTATCTACTGATTAAAAAATTATAAGCTATTTTTTTAATTTTTCAATGAGGAAACAGGACCTGTTCTTGGTAAATGGTGCCATACATCTTCATGTTCTCACAAGCATCATAATCCGCCATTTTTGCATTTAAAATATATGAAAACCGCTTCTAACTTTTGAATCAGATAACAATAAGTTCTGAAACTTTGGCATCTGGTCCCAATTGATAGCACTTTGTTTGGGCGGAGACTGAGCTTTCGGCAATGCATGCATGTAGTCTGTTTTTGCGGCAAGAAAAACATTGTTCCTATTTCTCCCATACAACTGGTAGTTTCAAAAATCGTCAATGCTTACAAATAAGCTATTTAACCCCTTAAGTGCCACTTTTTTTTTCTTAAAGTGACGTAAAAGTGCTTTGTCTTTTTTAATTAGAAGTTTATTCCTCTAGTATTACGGATAAAATTTCAAAAGTTTATTACACAAAAATCAGCAGTGGCGAAAAAAAATGTGCCAATTACAACAAGTGCTGCCATTTATGATCAGCGCCACAAACTGCTCGGACGAGCCTAGCTCGTCCGTGGAGTTAAGAGCTACTAAAAAAACCACTGGACGAGCTGAGCTCGTCCACTGGCGATCTAGCCAGAAAGTGGCCGACGAGCTCAGCTCGTCCAAGGCACTTAAAGGGTTAAACTATATAAGTATATTTATAAATGTGCATGCTATTGCTCATGTACTGTATACCTATAATTTTGCTTTCGTTATAGGCTGCAGGACTGAGATTTCAAGGTGAAGGGCAAATGAAACGCACACATATAAAGACGTGATAAGAAACCCGCTAAGATGTCAAAGGCCACACCCAACATATGCAATGACAATGACTGTAAAACTTGACAGAAAGAACAAAAAAGTGAGGTCACTTGTAGCGACACTACACAGGTAAAGACATAGCAGATCACAGAGCACTCCACAAGACGATGACACTGCCTGACTCACCTGGAATCCCATATCCTGGGAGCCATGCAAAGTGAGTACATGAAAAACCACAAGTCAAGGGGGGTTGTCAGAAACACTCGCTTCACGCACGGCCCCCACACACACACACACATCCAATCTGGAGGTATACAGTCCACGAAAACACCCTAACATGCAGGGTCATGCAAGAGCACACCGAATGAAAGCTGGCTGCAGCTTTCACTTCCCACACACCAGAAAAGAGAGCGAGGTTTAATCCCTTTACAACCTGCTAGCCTAAATCATGCAAGACCATTGACATATTTCTTCCCAGGCAGGACGTGGAAACAAGGTTGCACATCACGTGAAGTAGATGACATTTAGTGCTTAATCGCACTATCAACCAAAATAGGTGTCACTCAATACTATTAAGATTGTAATCAGCATTATTACATTTGAGGTGTTTTGATTAACTGTCAATAAGGTTGAAATTTATTTTGTGACAAAACAACCAAAAATTATGTAGTTAGGTGGAACTTAATTACTATGTTATAAGAAAGGAGTTGAACAGATGAATCTTGATTATCATATGACCATTAAAAGCCTGCTGCACCTGTAGCTACTTGTTGAAGATATCAAATACAATGTCTTATTCAATGATAAAAAAGAAATTTGAACTGAAAACCCAACAAATCGTGGTAAGGTTATGAAAGAAGCTTAAAAAGTTCTAAAATTATCTAAAAAATCTGTGTCTGCATACATTACTTCTACTGTGAGCATGCGTGTCTCATGAAATAAAATACTGAAGCCATCCAAAATAAAGTACATCGATTTGCAAGCTTCATGTTATCTTAATAGTACTGAAAAAAACACTCTTCTGAACTGAAATTACATGATGTGCCAAAACGGTGTAATGAAGACTTTCTCGGGTGCCTAAACTCAGAATAGTTATTTTCACACACCCGTGACCATCAACAAGACACTACACTTTTTTTTTCACATATTTTCCTGCATAAATTAAAAGAAAACTGATGAAAAGATTACCCTTCTGGAAAGCTGCATAACTGCTACAGAAATAATCTGATATATTTTATATCAGACTATCTTGTTCTAGTCTCAGCATCGTTGTATGGCGAAGTTGTACACACCTTAGAATGCAATGCTCAATGTTATCTGCGCATGCTACCCGATCCATACAAATGGAGAGCCTATTTAGTTTTTCTGGCACTTTACAATTACCTAAATTCTTAATTCTGTACAGACACCATTTTGCCTTGACTGCAAGTTGTCAAAAGTTGTGCCATTAGACTAGAATACTGTAAGCAAGATTATCGTTTTTCTTCAAATTACACTATTAGTGGAACTAGACAGTGTGTCTGAACTAGCTCGTGACACGCTGAATCAGTATCAAAACACCTCCTCACCAAACATACTCCCCTGTAATTCTACTATACATCAATACCACAGAGATTTAACCGACAATGTGAAGCTATCCACGAAACTGAAAAACATATTACACAACAACACGCCGCTTACAAACAAGCCCACACTTGCCCACACCGGCTGTGGGCACTGCTCGTGCGCAGAGACCTGAGATCTGCATAAAATGAAGCCTCTGCGCACGTGCAGTAGAGAGCCTAGATTGCAGAGAGGGTCCGTCTCGGACCGTGAGAAGCGTCTGCAATTTAATGGCGGACGTCTGCTGCGGAGATTGGTATCAAGCAGCCACGTAGCCAGGATTTCGTTTCGGGGGGGGGGGGGGGGGCCGCCCATTACAAAATGCTGTATGAGGGGGAAGGGGGAGAGGAGGCTCCAGCAAGATGGAAGATTTCGGGGGAGGGGGGGCGGGCCCATGGGCCCTCCCCCCTGGCTACGAGCCTGGTACCAAGTGTGCACGTGCTGCATTTCGCGTGGCGAGGAGCAGGAGGAAAGGCAGGAGTTGTTTGCAGACGAACAACGCTTTCGTCCCTTCCTCGCAGCTCGTATTGCAAACGTGGCCCATGAACCACGTGATCCCAATCGAGCAGTTGAACAGTCTCTGTAATATAGGCTCTTTAATGCGCAGTACCGACAGCAGCGCCCCCGCAGCAGCACGATGTCGGAGAGCTGAGTTGGCGTATAGTTTTCAAAGCCTTTATGTTAATAAGCGATGTCAGCGAAGCAAGGAAAGAGTAAGCGTGCGAGGTGCATCGTGTTGAAGCAGTCAAAAACAAAATACAAAGAAAAAAGAAACTCATGCCAGATATGCTGTCTCACTTTTAAGAGAAGTTACACTTTTGAATACGCACAGAACTGACTGCAAAAAAATTAAAGCTGCACAAAATTCCATTCCTCATTCAGTCACTCCAGAAAAGTAGTACTAATCATGCCACAGCTACGGTCAAAGCTGTTATTCAGAAACAAATTGAAGTATACCATATCACTCGGTAACCCCACTGCTACAAGTGAAGGGCCAGATTCGGATGGAAATGCAAATTTACGAATGCAGAGTGCCTGTAAGAGCTATTTCATTTGTTTTTCCATAGCCCAAGAATACTAGGGCACAACAGTTACAGTAAACAGCATACAGTGCAATCCACTTATAATGATACCAGATGTAACGATGTATGTACTGCTTATAACGATCAGTTTCAAGGGTTTCTGGTTTAGAAACAGCCAGGTTCTAGTCCAGATACAACGATAATCGGTTATAACAATTGAATTTTCAAATTTTCTCATTATTGTTATACAATGCATCCCACTTACAACGATACCACATATAACGATGTACCGCTTATAACGATCAGTTTCTAGACTGGAAATGATCAGTTTCTAGTCCAGATACAACAATAATCGGTTATAACGATAGAAATTTCGGGTTTTCTCAATATCGTTATAAGTGGGTTGCACTGTAAGTGAATTGCACTGTTGTAGTTCATTTTTACCACCAAATGATCAGTCATCCATCCCACAAGACTAACTCATGGTTTAGAAATAAGGTAGGTGTACCTCGAGTATGGTTCCCCACTAAGGTGAGCAAAAGTTCCAAGAGATTCTATTGAGAGCTACTCTAGCAAACTTGAAAGCTGCCTATCTGCTGAAAAATAAGGTAACCTTATTATGAACAAAATTTGCTAAGAGAACATGGAAACACGGCGGCTTTGTTTATAAAACAGTAACCTCATTTTCGAGAAAAGTCAACAAGTCATATCGTGCCCGAGAATAAAAAAACAAAAAACGGGGCAGTCACAAAAGACCTGCACAGCATGCGCCAACATTCAAAAAGAGGGCACAAAAAATTTCAACGTCAGATGCCGTCAGGTTACAGTTGTCGCTGTTTCGTGCCACGAGCCACGCAGTTAGGAAAAAGAGTGGAAGAAAGACTCACGGTTCGCAGTGCAACGGGGATTCCGTTGATGGTGGGGCCGATGCCCTCGTATTTGGGGGTGCCTTAATGGTGGTCTGCACCCCAGTCGAGACCTCCTCGAGGTCGGCATGGCGTAGTATGTGTCCGTGTGCACTCGGTCGCCATCGACGGGTCACTCGTTCGTCGTAAACGCATACGGCCTCGCTCGGTCGGCCGAACCGTCGGGGCGCCGGGACTTCTGCGAAAGGGTACACCGAATTTTATTTCATCAACGGTCAAAATTCGATGCTGCAAAGCATGAAAAAATTCCATTGAACCAGTCGGAAAACAGAATGGTACTTTCTGTCGCACCCGACAAAATCGTCGTATGTAGAATACGCATGCGGGTCACTAAGTCTCGGTGCAATCCTTTGTGTACCGAGACTCGTGCCATGACTTCCGACGAGAATGTAACTGAATGTCGCTATGGTCGCACAATTTCTTTCGCTATAATCTAATGCAGGTAAAGAAAATCAGGACAAGTCCCTCCCACAAAGCTCTTCGCCTTCCGTGATTGGTGGTTTCCTCCTTTCCACTCCAGCATTTGCTCTGCTAAAATGGCAAGAGTAGAGGGCTTTGTGGCAGGAGACTATAGACAATGGGAGTGAGGTGCCAACCACGAGAGAACCCTGCTGCAAGGTGGTGACATTATTGCGACGGTGAATAAAGTTTGAGATGTATTGAGTCAATGAAATCCATTAAATTTACCAAAACGAGAAGTCAGCTGCCAAATTTAACGGATTTCACAATGCTTTTCTTGTAATGCTAAAATGTGGCAGGCCCTCTTCTATAACTAGGGTTTCATGTTTTGGAATAATCCAAAAACTCGGAAAAAAGCTTGCCGGTAAAATGTTTTCTCAATTAAAATTTATCCGATAAAAATCAAAATCTCAAAATCAGTGCCCAAAAAAAAAAAAAAAGAGAAATTGTGTTTTTTAAATGTGTATTGTCAGAATGCAGGGCTCAGAGGCCCCAAGAAGAGGCCACTCTAGCTTCCTTTTAAATCTCGGCCCATTGAGAAAAGGGCGTTTGCGTTCCTCTCAACAAGGTTCCTTCGGGACAACGGGTCATTAAACATCTAGGCCATGAACAAAGGCTACTGTACTGTTCTGGTTTCCAGTATGGACCATACTATTTCTGCTTCTTAGTGGGAGGAGGGTCTTGTGTTTTTATAAGAGTGAAAGCAATGAACCCATAGATTTTATGTGAGGGGGGGGCAAAGCAGCTGAAACTTCTATATTACTCCTCTTCACTTGTCCAGTCCTAGCAGCCATGGAGTGAAGTGGTAGAATGGGATAGGAAGAAAGCGGGTTTTTCAGAGACAATGTCCCGGAGTTTAGTAAACTTAAATTATCGACATTTCTTGAAGCCAAACTAGTTTGTGAGTTTTCCTGCGAGACATTTGGTACTTTCAGTGACAAGGGCATCACTGCCAAATCCAGCTGAGGAAATACTGTTTGATACAGGCAAGTTCTTATGAATTCAGTGCACATTTAAGTCCAGACATTCTTTGTATTTATTTGGAACATGTGAAAATAGGAAACACATCAAAACTAAAATGTGAATTTTAGATAATTGGGAATCTAGCAAAAACAAATTGCAGTAAACTCTGAATTTTCAGGGAAAATCTAAACTCCAAAAACACAGGAGAAAACACTACCATAATAATGGTTTTGAACCAGGAACTCAAACCGTAACTGTAACCAAAACCGGAAACTGCTTGGGAATGAAATTTTTTCAGTAACCGTAACCAGAATAAAACCGTAATTTGAAATTCACAGAAGACCATAACAGTAACCATAACCGTAAATTCCTTACCAGATAGCCGATATCACCCGATATTAACCAAAAATAAAAATGTTAGTTTTTCTCAAGAATGACCTCGAGGAGAGATCTTGAAATGTCGTGGCCATTTGACAGATTCACCTGCAGCAAGTGGTGCATCTGGTAATACATTTCCGTTCAATCTAAATTTCGGATTAAGAATCCTTACCGTAAAATGCCGAGAAAGCGCCCGCATTGTTCAAGCGTTCACTATTAACGTGTTCGAAACTTGGGATTTCTGCAAAGTATATGTTGAGTGCCTGATTTGACTGGACAAGCACCCATGTCTAGATTTAGTGAAAGTGGGGTGGGCGCTTCCCTGGTATTTTACTGTAGTTGGAATCAGTGGTCGAGTTTATAATGAAAAGTTTCTATTTCTATATCTGCCACACTCCAACAATCGCTACATGCATTCAGTATGTATCACCTTCAGGGTATTAAATAATGAGTTAGAATTCTGAAATGTTCATCCAACTCGGTTCTTTCAAAGCCACCAATGTTCCTGACCTGCAGTAGCCAGTATGAAGAAATGAGGTAAATTGACCATCATGCAGACCTGGCCGAAAACAAAACCTGCTATTACTTTCGTCTGAAACGTGTCGCGAGTGACAAGTTTGGAACAACACAAAAAGAAAAAAAATTTGTCAGAGGTTTTACATTGACGTTTTGTATAAAGTCACACACAACACACACGCACACACGTGCACCCCCCCCCACCCATCCACCCACCCACACACACACACCACATACACACACACACACCTTATCTTTCTGCGTCCGTACCTCTTTTTCTCCTTTCTTTTAAAAGCAGAGGGGAAAAAGAGCGAGCAAATACAAGTTGAAGGCGGCAGCAGCAGCGGGTCTGACGCAACGGCACTGAGGTCGACGGAGGCGCAGGCAAGACGGGTGACATGTTGCACTCGCCATGCTCAGATTTCCACAAAAACAAGAAAAACTTGCTCTGCCCCCCCTCCCCACCCCTTCTTTTTTTCTTTAGTGAGCCACTTTAGCATGGAACTTTTGACCAATTAGAAGTACTAAAACGGTTTTGAGTTCTTGTTATCCTGTTGTTGGATATCTGGGACTGCTTTAAACCGTTGATTATAAACACGGCTGCCTATCATTTTAATAAACCAAATTATTGGAGAAACAGAAAAAAAAATGGTTTTTAGGAATGTGTAATTGGTAACGCAAACTGTAAAAATTAAAACCGTAAAACAAACGAACGAAACCGATATCAACAGGAAATGGTAACCGTGAACCCAAACATTATAATTTTCGGTTTGAGTCCGTTTTGAACAGGGCTCTCATGGGCACTCATTCATTAGCCTGTCTAGAAGCTCAGGTATGCGAGTTGAGATCTGAAAATTGTTAACAGCCAGAGATGGATAACATCTGGTGCTTAAACAGGCCACTCACCTTTAGAATCAAAGTTGTGGTCTATGTAAAGGGCTCCCTTTGGAATCTGTCCTCTGCAAACAAAAGAAAATTTAAAGTTAGATCTGTAGAAGAGAAAGATGAAATATCTGGAAAAGCAGTAGCCTATAAAACTTCCTTACAGAGTCAATGCATGTCTGACACTGTCTACTCGGCTTTCATTCTACTTTAAGAGCCTGAGGGGAGCATTCTGAATCAACATATACCCCATGCACATTCTTTTCATTCTATCCACTCATTTATGACGGTGAGAAAAGACATGAAAAAGGAAAGAGAGCTGTTCACTTAAAGGTGCACTAAAGACATTTCTGATATCGTCTGTTCTTGGTGATAACTCCATTCTACGGGATCTTAGCATCCCAGAAATTGAAAAATTGTGCTCGTGCGACGTCTACTTTCTGTACTAAAAATGTGATAGAAGGTCGTGCCACGCCCTTTTCTGAGCGGAAAAATCTGGAGCACAGAAATCAGTCGAGGCACTGGCGGCATGACAAAAGGTGCACGTCAGCCAATCGCAAGCTGCCTTTCCGAGAGAGGCAACTTACGCTTGACTGACGCGTGCCTGTCGTCACGCTGCCGGCGCTTCCGCTAAATTTTGTGCTCCAGATTTTATCGCTCAGAAAGGGACGTGGCACAAACTTCTATCACATTTTTAGTAGAGAAATAGACGTCGCACAAGCATAATTTTTGGATTTCCAGGAGGCCTGGGGCCCGTAAGATTAGTTATCGCCAAGAACACCACAATCTCAGAAACATTTTTAGCGCACCTTTAAGTTGTGCCTCATAATGGAATGGCTAGGTCATTTTAGATACAAATCTTTCATACAAAAAGTTCCGAGTCTACTTTGAATAAAACTTGTAGGAAAATCTTTTCAATTTTTACCTGTCAGGTTTGCTTTTGTGTTTTTCTTCGAAGTGATATTTGGGCAGAAATTAAGTTTCTTAGCAATCAAGTGCAGGATTTTAGTTTTTTTTTTCAGGCTCTATTTCTAGCTTTGGTGGTGAATTAAACGAAAGCTACTTTTGTGATCGCAAAATATAAGTTATACTACTGAAAATAAATGTTTCAGCCTTCAAACGGCTGTGGGCTCATCAGGTAAAATGAACTCTCTCACCCAGAAAAAGTAGCATACCCTATATACATATAATATTGTTTCTGACTGGCTACTTTCCATCACACTGCAATTATAGACCAAACAAAACCCATAAAAAAAACATGCTAATGCAGTGCAGCATTTAACAAACCTCACCTGTAAAACAAATATGTCTGATTTACAATTTTTTTTTTTAGTTATGACCTTTTTTTTATTTGTTTGGCACCCACCGAATTTTGCTAATTTACAACAATGTACCGCGAGGAAATATGCAGGGCATGACTGCACTTGAGATGGATGAAAAAGCAAGGCCCGTAAAAAGAGAAACACACACATTGTCTCCTCTTTTTAAGAGGCTTTCTTTTCCTTCCCTGTCTCGTGTCAAGCCTTCACCGCCTGCCTGTACAATTCCTCCTATTTTAATCATGGGGCAAGGCCTGACCAGCGGTCTTCTGATCATAAGAGAGAAAGAGAAACCAGACACGTGGGCCCCTTCCTGAACGAAGCCATCTAGAGCCACTGAATGTTCCCATAGTAAAGGAACATTCAGTGGCTCTAGATGAGCCACTGAATGTTCTTTGTATTTATTTATATTCTTTGTATTTATTTTCGAAATAAATAAAAAATATCTTGTCAAGAAAAAAGTAAAAAAGAAAAATGTGCATGGAACGTTTGTACGAGGGGTCTGAACTCTAGGGTGGAATGCAAGGTTTGGTTTTCACTAGAGTGTTTTATATAGACTCGCCCGCAATCCATACAGAGAAGAGAGGATACCAATCCACGAATCCATGAGCGGATTTATATAGACTCGCCTGCTAGCGAGCAGGTTCTTCCTCGATTCGGTTCAAATGCCAGGACAGCCACTTTGGAAGCCAACGGTCGCAGCGAAACATTGCGGTTCGGAGACCATGTTTTGGAGATTCGATACTATGGGAACTTTAAGCAGCTTTGGGCAACATGTCATAACGAAGCCGTAGTGCCGAATTTTCGACGTCGTCTACTGGAGGCAAACGCGAGACAAAGATTGGACAGAAGTGGTGCGAAAGTGTCCGGCTAGGACTCGCATTCTCCCTAATTGTACGAGAGTCCCAGCAGATTGCTGATGTGGCATTAATGTCCAATCTACGATGTGATGTGTACATCGCAACTCCCAAAAATATTTACAGGATTTTTTTTCACCTCAAAAATAAACTATGCATCGCTCAACGCTCATTCTCCACCAAAATGTAGCACTAGCGGTGCGAACCAAATGTCAACGTTTCGAGCACTAAACGTTATCTCATTCAAAAGTTACACTATTTTCTGAAAACATTGACGGAAAAATGGGACCCGTTTTCGCCTCGCTTTCGGCCACTGGAGCCATTTAGCTACATGTATTCGAGCCCTGCCAAGCTGCCATTCTCCCATCGAAAATTTCAGAAAATCACTTATAACTTTTGAATGAGATACCTGTCAGTTCTGTAACTTTGGTATTTGGTTCAGACCGATAGCGCTACATTTGGGCAGATACACTGAGATTAATTTTCGACGACACATAGTTAACTTTTACGGCGGAAAATACTCCGTAAATTTTTTTTGGGGGGGGAACACCTTGTAGAAGAATTTTAGCCCTGTGACCTTGTCACGTAAGTGGTATCGTTGAGCGCATGGGGCAGCCATCTTGAACCCGCGTTTGCAGACCAAGCTTCGGAGATTCAGCACTTCGGGATCGTTCGATGGCTTTAGGTCCATCCCCGTTTCCGGACGCTCCAAAGAGCCCTTACCCCGTGCCTTCTGCAGGAGCGTGATGGTGGGACTCTGCGAGGGAGGAAGCCCGAGCCTCCGACGCGCAGCTTGGCGAAGCCAGACGTGGGGGAGTCAGAGCCGTTGGCGGTCGCCGGTGGGCTCGAGGCGGGACCCAGGGTGGGGCTGGCCGGCGACGGGGGCACCGGAGGGGGCGGCAGGGGCTTGCTGGCGGCCGGCTTGGTCGACGGGGCGCCCTCCGCGGGCTGGTACTGCTCCTTAAGCTCGGACACAATCGGATTCCACGAGGTCCGCAGCGCCGCCGAGGGCGACGGCGGAGTCGTCGGCGAGGAAACTGCGTCGTGGGACTGCGGCGGGGAGCGAGAATGGCGCTTGGTGTCGATCCGCATTCTGATAGGACCGCGGACCACGGTCGCATCTTGTACTATTTATCAATCGTATCTCGTACCCCCGTTACCCCCAGGGCCGTACAAAATAGTGACCTCCGAGCTTCCGCCAAAATTTAGGCCTCTTAGACGGTGTTCCCAGACTTCTACGCAAAAATTTCAAATGATGAAAAAAACTTACTCATACTGTTATTTGTGTTAAATTATAAAAAATAATAACCGATGCTTAGGCAGTATAAAAAGCAAACAAATCTACTCCTAATGCAACAAAATGTTCAGTTGGGCTAGTTGATTCATGACTGGATAGAAGCGGCGAGGGACAGGGACAAAGTGAAGGAGACAACGAAAACACGGAGCGCTCCTAATGCTTTAGTCAGTTTGTTAATACGGAACAATATCTCTGGTAAATATTGTATCCACCCTCCACCATGTGGCGTCAGCTCGTTTTCAAATTCCGCGCATGCGTGTAATGTAATTATCGAACTTCAGTTCATTTTATGCCTGAAAAAGTCAAGCCTGGTCGAACTTGAACCTTAGCAGGTTCCCAGCATCCCTAGCCAGAGGCAGCATGAAATGGTCATGAGCGGATTCAAGGAAGAAGCCCCCCCTCCCCTTAAAGGGGTACGGAAACAAAAATTGAAATATTCAAATTTCGTTCGAAATGAGTCAAGCATGACGGATAATAACCGTAAATGATAATCGCACGTTTTTATTTTGAACGACTGGCTATATTTTTCGTTCCAAACGGTGCACTCGAGCAAGCGCTCGAAGAGAAGCAAACGGAGATTAGCGATGCGTCATGGGATATCCGGCGCAAACAAAAACAGAAAGAAAAGATTCCCCGCATTCGTGATGTAGCAAGGCTGGCGTGGTTATGAGCTTTGCCCTTGGTGGCGTTGTCAGCGTTGTGGTGGTGTCAATAGCGTCAGCGCGTTACAACCGAGCCGTTCGAAGTTCCCGTGGGGTGACGAGCGTGTGGCTGGCCCAAGGAGCACGTAGCTTCCACAACACTGTCAGCTTAGGGCTGAACGGGGTGGGGAAAGCAACTTTTGTTCGAGTTTTGAGCGACAGGCTAATCCTCTAGGGGAAGAATGGCTGTGTCCGGTTGCACGAACGAGGGTCCGAGAAAGAGGGGAGTCCTTCCTTTCCGTCTTCTTGGACCGTTTGGTACAATGCGCGATTTGTGAGTTGAGGAGGAAAGCTAAGAAGGAAAATGTTGAAATGCCAAAGAGCGGCGCTGCTCTGAAGGAATCTGCTACGTCACGACTACGTAGCAAGTTCCCCAACGTTGCTAGATTACCTCCCAAATAGGCTCCGCATGCATCCACCAGGTGCACATTGAAAGATTGTTTATTTAGCTTTAAAATTAGTTTTCTTGTGCCTTTCAACGGAAGACTGGTGTTTTTGAGGTTAGGGTGCAACATGCAACACATTAAAGCAAGAAAATCAGCGCAGGAATTTCGTTTCTCTACCCCTTTAAGCTGTCTAAGGTCAACTTTTTTTATTATGGAAAAAACGACCTACACCGGCATTTTTAAGGAAGAAATGTTTAGTATTTGGTGACATGGCAAATATTAGGTCAATAAAGTAGACCTGAGAAATGCATTGCCTGTGACATCACCTCTGCCCGAGCCTGATCCATAAATCCAACCTTGGAAAGTGTCAATGTTTTGGTTGAATGTTAAAGGGACACTTCAACAAAATTTGAAATATACCTGTCGTGTTCGGAAATAGGCTGAATATGATCCAGAATATCCGTAAATGACAACTGCATGTTTGTATTTTGAGCCTGGTGGCTGTATTTTTCGTTATAAACGGCCCATTCTGGCAAGCGCTCGGAGAGTAGCCAGCAGAGAGCACACGACATCCGCTGCAATCGTGACATAGATTGTCTCGGGACGAGCAAAGCTGTGACAAGGCTGACATTGAGAGGATGTCCTAGTCGTTCCAGCCACCGAAGCAGACGAAGCACGCCAGCGATCGGGCCACCGCAACTAACCCCAAAGCTGCTTTTGTACGAATTTTGAGTGACGGGCTAATCTTCTATAATTCTGTGGAGGGACAATATTGAAGTCTGGGACACACAAAAGAGAGCCTCGGGGAGAGGGGCGTTCTTCCTTCCCCTATTCCCTCATGGTGGCCGGAGGCAAGAGAGTTATCGTCACTTCCTGTCGAGGTTCCTAGACGGGCATTACAACAAGGCGTCAGCGACATCCACCAGGTGCTCTTGCTAATTGTTTAATTCGTTTTAAAATTTATTTTTGTGTCTTTTTCAAAAAGAGATTGGTGTGTCTGATGTGATACTGCTCTCTTGAACACGAATAGACCAAGAAACAAGCGCCAAAATTTCGTTGTAGTATCCCTTTAAAGCCATTCAGATGTTCAGGTAATGAACATACTCAGCGTATTTGCAAAATTACGTTTTCACGCAAATCTATATGACCATACATTGCTCCTGTCAATATACACACTTGTGGAACTGCCCATAGGTGCTACAAATTGATGGGCATCCAAGAATCTGTCCGAATTTTCACGGCGCTACAGCTGCAAGGGCTTTGGGGTGTTTTCGCCCACCGGCTGGGCTGTCTGAACAAACATTGCAGATTAGCGGCTTTGTGTTTTAAAGAAACGAGAGACCCGGAGATAACGTTTTTCTTTTTTGGCAATTGGGAACCTGGTGAATCCAATTTAAATGTCTCCTTCAGCAGGGATGCTTTTTGTTTCTTTGCAACGATAGGAAACCCACATTTGAAATCTTTTTGATGCCTAAGGAAATACAACAAAATAATTTTATTTATTTAAAAAAAATCTAGTGACCTTTGTCTTGAGGGTCTCATAATGCATGAGGTACAGTATTTAAAGAAGCAATTGTTTAAATTTTTTTAGAAGTTATTAAATTGCCATTTTGTTGAGTGAAGAATGTCCTGTTCATTTATTTCCCAGCTAAATATAGCAGAAAAATTCATGTCACGACCTTGACGTCTACATCATGAAACCAGAACTCGATCCCATGACACACAGTGCCACGTGACCTGACGTCACTTTATGTCAGGGCACCCTACGTCATTTTCCCTGCTAAATTTTGATGGGAAAATTAACTGAATGGACAGGACAAATTTGTGGGATAAAAGGGTTCCATATTTATTTTTTGATAAATAAAATTAACATCTAATGAGGCAAGTCCTCACCTGAGGTTTATTTGCCTGGGTCAGGTGTGCCACGGGCGAAAACTTGACGGGCCTGTAACCTGGCCGCTCGTCATTCTTTTCTGTGTGCTGCTGCGTCTCGTTGATCAGCCTGGTCTCTTTCACAATGCCGTTGGACTGCTCCATGCTGCTTGCACTCTGCCTCTGGTTAGACGACCAAGGACTCCATACTGCACACAAGGAAACAAAGAAGTTAGGAAACTTGATGCTGAACATGCAATAGAATAATATTTTTGCAAAGATACAAAAAACTGTGAGCACACGGAAATCGAGAGCTCTTGAATGAGCGATTTCAACAGAGATTGAACGAAACATTTCAAATAGAACCCTGCGATTTTAATGCAGAATTTATTGATACTTGCATTTTTCATTTACATAACCAAAAATTAATTTAGTTGGGCAAACTAAACCCACCAGAGCACATACATTGGAAGCAAATTATATCCATAAAACATTACTGCACTTACAATCTGCAGCCGCAAACTTGGAAGTCGTAATTTTCCCATAAACAGTTCTTAGGAAAAAAAAATAAAGAAAGAGGGACAAATAGGACAATACATACGTGTCGTCTGTATTTTCGCAAGTGTTCCTCTTTAGTTTTCGTATTGTAGTTACAAACAAGCAAAACGTTCCATAAAGTTCTTCTGGTGACCTTGGCCACTAATAATTTCGGCTCCACTCACGTCAGTGTATACACATATCGAGCGAGTACGCACAGAGTTTTAATACTAAACTCCAGTCCGACCGCAAACCACACAATTCAAATAATGAATTTATTTTTTTTCTTTTTTCTGTATACGCTTGACAATTTTGCCGGCGTTTGGGGGGCACGAACCGAAATCGGAAAGCGACAGACCCGAAGAAGCCAGCCACGCGTGCAGCTCAATCGTTTGATACGAAAGCTTTCCTCAAAAACCTCTAGAGGTTATCAAAGTCACCGGTTTATTGCGCAATTTCGATTCTGCCGACACTGCGCTCAAAATCCCTGTCGCTTCCGATATCGTGCGATTTGGCGGCCCTGATAGCACGTGCGAGAGGACATAAACAACTGCCGCCCACACGGGATGGAGGGAAGAGCGCGCACACACGTCCACACGCGCAATTTGCACGAAAGCCCCGTACGCACCAGGATAAAATCGCCGCTCGAGATCTGGCGGAACTGTCGAGCCACTTATCGGCCGCAGAGACGGGATCGCATCAACGCACGCCCGAAAACAGCGCAAAATGCTCACCCTGCGGAATGCTCAGACGCGCAGTTGGTGCCAGCTTGCTTCAGCTACTGTTATGCAATTATTAGCGGACCACCTGTTGAGGTACAGGCCCATCACACGTCAAGCAAGAAATCGCGTCTACGCTACGGCTGTGCATGCCGTAGAGGCGGAAACCACTGGCTTCGGAGGTGAGAGCAGAGTCAACTCAGTCACGTCAACCTTGTTTCTAGTTTGGGAAAAGAAGTGGATCACGTGAGCGATCACATGACGCGTAGGCGCCATGTTGTATCAGGGTGGGAGGTTTCAAACGACCAGAGGGATTTTGCATTGAAATGAAAATGGGCGTTAAGATAAAATGAGCAGAAACTTATTTCCCAAAACCTTAATCAAAGCAACAACGTTAATTTCTGGTTAAAAAAAATCTTACGCCATAAATAAAACAGGTCGCCGATAAGTTCTTTTTTAGACGCGTATTTTCTCTATTCTTGCTCTCTTATTCCCATTTAAACTTGATTTATTTCTCTTTAATTAAAATAAATATTTGAAAAAACATAAAAAATATTAGGTATTGTAACAATCCCTCCAGCTGAATATACAAACCACGTACCAATTATATAATTTCTTTTTCTGCTCCCGGTTAAAATACTGTAATAGACCAGATCACCTGCACCCCTTCTTTTAAATCGGACAACCTCGTCTTCTTAGTGCGTAGTTCTTCATAATTACAATAAAAGCGAAGCGATACTAAAATATGATAAAATTAAAGACACAACCTGCACAAAATACGTAGACTACGGTGCCATACTCGCAAGAGCGAAAATAAAGCTCTTCGAGACATTTCAAGGAGCATGCGTCTAGTTTTCGAGGTCCTGCATGCAGACCGCAGGAACTTCACACAAGTTCATACTAAGTTAACTTATAATTTTTCAGCGTTGATAAAATGATTCAACAAAATTACTGCTACATTGAACTCCAACTTATAATTGTCTACCAGCATAGTTAAAATTGACGCTTAGGGTGTATTAAAGCGCATGAACACTAGGTATTTCCTGTTACTATTTGGAATATTTTTGATGAACCAAACGTAGCTAGGAGTTGTGGCGTAAGAATATGACACGGAAGGAAATGAGAATATCACCCAATGTGGGCCCAAAGTCTTGCCTAAAATATATACCAATATGCCAAACCGAAAACAAACAAAAATAGTTTTTACATACCGTATTTATTCGAGTAATAGCCGCACTATTTATGAACAAGGCCCTTGAGTCTACTTTCCCACAGAACACATATACAACCAATCATTGCGTTGCGCATAAATAACATAGCGAATAACCAGATCGAGAATACGATCCTCCATACAAATTCAATCTTCCAAGATGGTATCTTGGCACGAAGACGTTATCTCTGTCCTGTAAACAGCTGGAATCATGCTGTCGAACGCGGTGATTGGCAATCTGCGTGCTCCGCGGAAAAGCGAACCCTCAGGCTTTCTTCATAAACAGTGTGGCTATTACTCGAGTAAATACGGTATACACGAGAAGCAAACAAGTTGACAAAACCGTCCGTCCGATAGCCCACGCACGGATTGATTAGGGCACAATACAGAAAATTAACAAAACGAGTATGTAAATGTACGATAATTTCTACAAAAAAACAAAAAAAACACGCATTTCTTGATTGACATTTGGCGAACAAGTCGGCGAGAAATCCGGCCGCCGTAATTGGCGAACGTCGCATTTGACGTTGGAGCCGGCCGAACATAGAGGACGGATTTCTATCCGACTTTTTCGCCAAGTGTCCAGATTAGGACCCCGGGACGCAACCTATTCACTGTGCAAATAAAGGTTTTATTATTTAAAAAAAAGTCAATCCAGCTTTTACTGCCAGGTCAGAAAATAATCGGCATATATACGGTGCTCCAGACACTCTGACGGCAGCCTTCCTTGTTAATAAATAAATAAATTAGGAGGATAGAGCATTTTGAATTGAATGCTAATGTTTAATTCAGTCAATCATCTGATTTAGTCGAACAATTTTTTTTCCACTGTACAGATTGTGGACGTACAAGTGTAGTGATAATATTATAGTAAATCATTTAAAAGATGTCTATTACATAAAAATCCCACCCCTGGGACTCAAGATGCGACCGTTTAGTGTACAACACTAATGAACACACTTCGCAAGAAGCAAGAAGCAAGATCTATTTTTCTAATTATATTTTTAATGGAACTCAAAACCGTAATTTTTAAGAAAGAGAAGCAAATGACCTGAAACTGGTTTGAACGGTGACTTAAATAAACATTATTCAACATATTCTTTATTGGAGTTTGATTAAAAAGGTTAGAAGTGATCCTCGGATATTTTTATTTATAAAATTTCGACCTGAGGAGCTTGGGATTAAATATAAAGACGAATAACATGTGATGCCAAAAGCGGAAAAAATTGTTGATGCAAACTTCCAAATTATTTTCTATCCGTTTAGACACCATTCGGTTAATGTTTTAGACTTTTGCTACACATAGTTTGAATAGGGGTGCAACAAAGAATAATAATACTAAAAATCCGTTCGGCTTTTCTCGTAAACAAGAACATTATTCCGCACAAAAGAACGCAGATGTGTAGAAACCAACCAACGCTATGTAGCTTATCAAACACCTGCTGTAGATTGACGTCGCTCACGGTTTGTATGCAAAGTGGAAAAGATACGAAAGGCAGGACATGAACCACGAAACTCAGTTGCGTCAAAAGGTATACAGTATGAATCCTCTTATCATTTCGAACCGCTTTCACGTTGTAAAAGTACCTACCTAAAAAGGCGAGGGGAAAAAAACAACAGCGCGTGCACGAGAGAGATGCAAATCTGGCAACACTTACATCACGCTATTTTCTCGCTATCTTGCGAACGTTCGGGCAGAGGTCCGGAGAAGACACGATACAGATTAGTCCCGCGGTCCCTGGTAATGTACACCGGGAACACAGTGCGCAGAGATCCGTGTACCCGCGCAGCGTGGACATGCATGCTAATTGCATCTCGTCCGACGGGAGGAAACTGAACAAGCAGAATTACGCGGTGGTAGCGCGGCGCGCATCGCGTCTCTGCTCTGGATCTCCAATTGACCTTGACGGCTTGCCAGGCCATCTGGGCATGGAGCGTCGACGGATCGACGTCGTCGATTAACAAATTGGGCCCGTCCCTCCCCTGATTGGCTTCCCAGCAGCGCATCCGAGTGGAAAGAACTCCGGAGAGAGGTCGGCTTTCTGGGGCGGCGTTCCACAGACGGACTGTGCGCAACGGCATATTCGACATCGTATCCCAGCGCGAGAGGATGAAATACCTCTTCGAGAATTTCGACGCCGGTCTTCCTCGAACAGAGCGCTGAACGCACGAAAGGAATGTGTACTTTATAAAAAGCCTTCTACCAAAAAACATATTCCCCCCCCCTTTTTTTTTGCGTTCATTTTTAGGCGTTTTATTATCGCTATCAGCCATTTATATTCAGCATTTTCCTATATAACAGGAGTTTCAACATGCGGCCCGCGACCGCTGGGACGTGGCCCGCAAGAAACCCGTGTTGTCGAGCCCTCCTTTGTCTGATGTTTTCGAGTAATTTTTTTTTTTGCTAGAAACGCAGCTTTCCTCTTATAAAGTGTTCACATGTTTAACATTACTTTGTTTTATTTTGCCTTGTGCTTCGCCATTTTCGCATTACGGGTTTGTCTCATCTCAATCGCCTGTACGACAATCCCGCTATCTGCCATAGGACACCCCTCGGCTGTAGAAATTCTCGCTCAGCGGGACAGCCAAGATACAGGTTTGAGCTCGGGATTTTACGAATCATAAAACACAATTAAAATACAGTCAGAAAATAAAAAAAGTGTGGTAAAAATATTTTTTTTCGAGATATGTTGAACTCGATTAATTCCTGAGCGAATTAATCGACAGATCAAAGAACTGTGCGCTTCTACTCTTGTTCTGTTGAAAAATGCCCGTGCATTGGCCACGCGTGTCTGGTCTTTTCTAAATCTGTTTATGACATGAGGTAGAAAACCAACTTAGTCATATAAACAAATAAATTGAAGCTAACGATGCCTCTGGCAAAACGGCCATGTTTATAAGAAGCAGAGAGCACTAGGTACCAGGGGACCTCCCTCCACCTCTCCGCACCCCAAGTCATGGACATCGCAGCCACCTACAAGCCCCCCCCCCCCCCCCCTTTCCCCGAAAAAAAATTCCTCGGCTACGCCACTGCTAGGTACCTTCTTATAAAAAAAATTATGATATATCGAGTGTCGCAGAGATACTCCTGCTAAGCATTTCTGCAACGTAAAACACCATACCGTATTATCCTCTAGAAGGATACACCCACCTACAAATCAAGAGCAAATCGGGTGAAAATTAGGGGTGGGCTGGGCTAACTTTCGATGTGCAGTCAAGAATAGTGGAACAAATGCTGTTTTAGGAAGCAAAGATGACTGTAGTTCCCAGTCAGCAACGTTCGCTTTTATTCCACATCATAGAGGCCATCATTGATCCGAATACTACGACTACTATAAGTGGGCCATCTTTCGGTGTTCAAGATGTAAAAAAAAAGAATCAAATGAAGCCAAAAATAAGGGCGGGTTACCTGTCCGGGGGGGGGGGTGGGGGGCATCCCTCAAAAATATTACGGTAGTTTTTTTGTTTTTTTTTAAGTCTTAATATATTATTTATTCACTTCCGCCCCCCCCTCCCCCTCCCCCTTCCTTCCAGGTCTACGTTGGCCCTCGACCATTTCGGGTGCGGGGTATCTGGCCCCCAGACTCGAATGAGAGCCCTGGCCCATAAGAAGGCCGAAGAAGGAATCTCGAAGCGAGAAGCATGAACAACACAATAACTCATATCCTGCTGTTTCTTAATTTGTCAGTGCCTATGAAGTTTACTTCATAGCGTGAAGAATTTCAAGGAGCTGTGTGTGGAAACAAAATTAATTGTCTTCGTTTAATGAGTAAACGAACTGAACCTGACTGACTACTAAAATGCTTATAAATATCTTTCCTCTAGAAAGCGACAAACGTTGAGAGAAATTTGAATAGCAACAGAGACTTTAATTGACAAACGTTTCGGGAAAGTCCTTTCCCGAAACGTCCGTCAAATAAAGTCTACGTTGCTGTTAAAATTTATCTCGGCGTTAATGTCTTAGTTAGAGCTAAACCTTTAAAACTAGATAATATAGTAACGGTGCAGGCGACCTGGTGAATGTTAACCATGTTGAATAAACTTGAGACCAGGGGCGGATTCAGAGGGGTGGTCCGGATGTCCTGACCCCCTCTTGAATTCTGCATGTGTAAAAATTTAGGGTGTGGAAACGGGAAAGGGGGGGGGGGGGGTCTTAAACATATGATACGCTGACCGACACCTAACCCCCCCCCCCCCCCTCAAGAAATACCTGCGTCCGCCCCTGCCTGAGACTGGGGCAGAAATTAACATATAAGTTGAAGGGACATAGAAGGACAGGACGACGCCTCAAACTCAGTCTACCAGGTTTATTTAGTCCGCCTCCTTATATAGGCCACAATCAGCCACCACCAACACAAAGGACAACCTCTAAACAGCCCAAACGCGTTTGAACTGGTTAAAGGTTGTCCCTTTGTGTTGGTGGTGGCTGATTGTGAGCTATATAAGGAGGCGGACTAAATAAACCTGGTAGCTGAGTTTGAGACGTCGTCCTGTCCTTTTGTGTTTCTTCGCCAGTCTCAGGTTTATTCAACATGGCTTTAAAACTAATGCGGCTGCTGAAGTGCCTCTATCCAGAACTACCCAATACATGAAAAACCTGGTGCGTCTACTTTCCCGTAAAGGAGTTGGGGGAGCCAGCCGCTGCAATCTGCGGACGGAGCACAGCCAATGACGAAACCAAAAATATGCTTAAAAATAATCTGCGCTATTAAATTAACGTTTGACCCGCCTTATGTCATGCGCAGTCCAGAATGCAGACAGTGTGGTTTTTTCTTCTTTTTTGAAGTTTGAGCATATTTCGAGTTTCGTCGTTCTCCTGCTCTGTCCGGAGACTGCAGCAATTACCCCTCCCCCAACTCCAAGTGCTTGGCGGGAAAGTAGACGCAGCAGATGTCTTAGAGAGCGGGTCGTTCGACTGACCCGTCGGCTCCTTTGGGAAACACCTGACGCGGCGGCATTATCGGGCAAATAGATTCGTCGCGTTTACGACTGGGCAAATAGTACGCGATAGGTTCGATAAACATTGCGTCGCGATAAGCCAACAAGCAACTGTTACGGGGTAAAGAAAAAACGGCAGAAACGTGGAGAGAAAGAAAAAACGAATGCACGTTCGAGTCGGCAATTTTGGCAGAAAAGTCGGAGTGTTATTTATTTTCTAAAAAAAACGCTTATGAGATTTGCGAGGGCGGTGACCCGATCGTGGGAAACGTGGACGAATACACCGGAGCGAAGGCATAAATGTGCCGTATTTTACAGCGTGCAATAACCCGAGATAAACGTAACATACTATTGCTATAAGACAACACGGTGATACGTTATAATACTAGGCAGCGCGTACTTCAAGCTCTCTTCTTATATATATTAGCTGAAGCTCAAATACCGAGGGGCGTGTCGTGTCCCGAACATCTTATTACCGCTCTACAGCCAATCAGATTGCATAATCAGCCGATCATAACGCCAAAGAACCAATCACCAAGTATGAAGCGTGAACACGATAAACCACAGCCTGCCTTTATGTAAGCTCTCATGTTCACGACAGAAAGATTAAAGTTTGCGGTCGGACACTTCTTTTTTCGGTCCGAAGATAGTTTTTAATCTCTATATCTTTTTTGAATGTCTGCCGGACCCGCGTTCTGCTAAACTATCCGAAACGCATACAGCACCGATAACGACTACGGTATAGTTCAACATCGTATAAATTGCAAAGACTTTTCCGCGTGCGTGATCGTTGGTCTTGTTATTCTTGTACAACTTCGTCTACACGAAAAAGTACCGCTCTGTACTGTGCCAAGGATAACACACAGAAAAAAAAGAAAAAGAAACTGAAAGGCTTGTTATATTTACATACTTCTTTTTTTAATTTTACCTGCTGCGAAGTTTATTAAAATCTAATAACACCCGAACAACCCTTTTCTTTTGGTTCTTAAAGAACACGGAAAATATGGGTGCGGCTTATTTTCGTATTAGGTGATATTAGTAAGGAAAAGAAGAAACATCACGCATTTATTTCTGCGTGGCGCCCACCAGAAATTGGGCAGCGAGATTTTTCTATCATACAGCCCGCGTGATTGAATACGAGAAACCTCAAAAGTAAAATAATTCTAACCCAACGACGAGAAAAGAACTAGGGATTCCGATAATCACGTTTGCGCCCATAGTTAAACGAAGTTCATGGCATCTTGTTATTTGTGATGTTACGCTTCTTTTTTCTTTTTTTTCAGTTTGTCTTTTTCTTTGATACAAATGAAAAGCAAAGAAGGACAAGATGAAGGAGGGAGATACCTATAATCTAAAGAGCCAGTTTTGACTTCAAATAAAATAAATTTACTAAAAAACACATTTTGAGGGGGAAAAAAACAACGAAGGACTAATAAGAGGAGGATGCACTTACACATATATATTAGAAAAGGGAGCGCATGTCAACCGCAGAATACGGAAAAGCGCACGGAACTGTCAGGCGGGAAAACATGGTCCATTTGTTTTCGCCGAGCATCCACAGAGGGGCCGAAACAGTTTTCTCGTTTCGCGGTGCGTGCTAGCAGAAGAAGAAGAAGACGCCTTGCCCGGGGCGTCGCCTTGTCAGTTCGCCGCGCAACGACTCGGATTTGGGCTACGCTCGAAATTGGATTCTACGCCGCCGAGACTTCCATTCGCCGGGTGCGGGAGGGTTTGTTGCACGCACGAGGGTCCTTATTCGCTCGGCACGCTTCCAACGCCGGTGACGCCTCCGCAGTCGTTGACTAACGAACCTTCGGGAGGAACTAATAAATTGCTGCCCGCGTCGCAAGTTTAAAGTTCGAGCCGGGTACACCTTACGCGTGCACTTTACAAACACGGGTAGGCATTTGTATGACCGCACGCATAAACAAATAAACCGACACGCACGCACAACACGCGAGCACGCGCACGTACACAATGCGAAAATTCGCTCTGACATCACGCCGCTGGCAACTTCGCGCGAATCTCAGTGTCCACATCTGCTGGTGTGGGCCAACACAAACTCGCTCGTCAACAGCGCGTTGGTTTCTACGAGAAAGCTTTACACACGCCAAACAAACTTTCGGGATCAAGAAAAGAATCGCTTCCGTGGAAAGGGAACAGAAATTCCTGAGAAAGCTCCGAGTCAGTGATACTGGCGGTGGGAAACTTACAGGAGGGCGTCCCGTCGGTGACAAGTAAGGCCGATAAGCGGAAAGGCCCGAATAAATGCGAGGGAGCGGCAATCAGTATGTATGCGTACATGCATTCTGAATCGCGCGCAAACGCTTTTACGCAGCTGTGCAGATGGGCAAGACTGCGTAGGAGCTTCATGCCATTCGGAGTGACGAATAATCTAATTATTTTTTTGTTATTTTACGCAATCGTCATTTCCCTGCGCATCGAAAAAAAAAAAAGCAGAAGCCGTTATTGTTTAGGGTTGGATTCGGCGCCGCAGCGTGGATCCACTGAGGATGACGTTTGGCGGGTGCAGGCCTTGTTGTTATTGAGTACACCGCCATCAAAGGCATGCGCCCGTGGGGTAAAGTTATGCAAAACGGCGTAGTGCATCTCCTGCTCGTGCGCACAAAGTATTCTTGAACCAGCGGAAAAGCCCCTTACTCTGACAGGTCGTTGCCAGACCCAGATCGTTGCGCCAGAACTCTCGAGGCAGCGCAGCCGGATGGAGGCCGGGGATAGAAGGATCGAGTGGATCGAGCGAGCCAGGGAACACGCGAAGAGACGATTGATATGCAAAACAGATCGACATATCGCATCGACATGTGGCTTTACGTAACCTCGAAACCTCGAAAGGGGCTTCGAAGCTATTGATTTAGTAGTTTCTGATAATGACCACCAAGTTTCGACTGAAACCAGTGCGTCGGAATAGGTGAGGCGGGAGAGATTTTTCCGAGACATTTTAGGCTTTTTTATGGAAAAACTCGCAAAATAAAAAAGCAATTCGTAAAATTAAAAAAAAAAATCCCGCGGGTTTTTTAGAAAAAGATGGTCGACACAAATTTTTTTTATTGTCTTTACGACTTTATTTTGAGTACCTCTCTGTTGTAGCCAAGAAATCGCACAAACATGACTTGCTGATCAGTTTTGTTTCTCACCCCGCTGTATTGTTCAGTTGTTTAGAGCGGGGCCCAGGATGTATTGAAGCGAATAAAGCGTAGTGCATCACTCCTTCGGCGAGAACTTTCTTTTTTGAATTGCGCAGCGACACTTTACCTGTAAAGGTGTGGCTCAGGGAAAAAGAGCGTTTATGAGCCCTGGTTTGTCGGCTGTTTTTTGTGCGAGCAACCCGAGAGCATCGAACACGTATTTATTTCCTGTTAGTACGCCTTATTGTTCTGGGATGTCCGCGAAACCACGCTAAAGAATCAACTCTATCCCAATGGGCATACGTTTTTTGGATGTAACGAACAATGACGGCGTACCATAAATCAGTTTTATTTTTACAGCCTCATGAGGTGTTTTGAACGTGGTATTTCGGTCCGCGAGCCCAAGCCCAAGTGGCTCAGCGTGCGTGGCCATCACCTCGAGATGCGAGGATTTTAACGCGTGCCGCAATGTTTCGCATTGAAGTTTTAATTGAAGTTACTTGTGCCATCTGCCTTGTTGCAATAAAAAAAAAGAAGATTCTTCTTTTGCGCTGGAAGTGGAGAGGTCCTTGCATTGTCCGATACCAGGACCAGGCGGATTTTTTCAGTGCTGCGATCACCAGTCACCTACCATTCCGTTTCACCTTACGTCCGAGCGCAGCGGATGCTGCGAGCCAGCCGGAGCCAATCCAAGGCCGTGTGAGTGTCACGTCACGTGACCTTGGAGGAGGGCACAGCGGCGCGCGGAAAGCGTATCACGGGCTCCGTCCACAGAGACGCGGGATTGGCTAGGATAGCTCGTAGCGTCCGCTGCATCGGACGTAAGGTGAAACGGAGATTGGAGATTTGTGTTTGTTCTTTGTTTTTCTTGCTACCCTTCTCCAGAGATTATTATCGTATTTCAAAATCATCAGCCCAGGGAGAACACAGATCGAGACATCACAACATAAAATCGGAAAGTAGAACCGCCATGTTTTCTTCTCTCTTTTTTTTTTTTTTTACACAGAGCGTGTTATATGACTGGCTCCTATTTCCTGTAACCCACTCCCTGTAACACCCTCTAGTAAGGAAGAGGCGTCACACAGAGCCCATATATCGGACACCAGTGCTGCATCAGCGTCAATGTCTACCACTGTTCGAATTTAAATGCCACTATAATCGCAAATGACAGTCATGCCTGATCTGTGTCTGTTATGCAGTAGAGCGACCCGCGGACATAAGGGGCCCGCCGCGCCCACCGACCTGTGAGCCGAAAGGATCTCGAAAGACTCATCGTCGTAGGACAACCTCAACCCGCAACCCGTCGTCGCTCGAGTCCAATCGAGAACTCCTCGCAGACGGACGCCGCCTGAAACGAGAGGGCCGACCCCAAGCGCGATCTTTCGCGGGTCCCCCCGAGAGGGGCCACCAAAATGACGACTTCTCCCCAACCCCAAAATGGAGCGCTCCGGCTCGAAATCAAACGGCCGTCGCGTCCGTGGTCAACAACGCCTGCTCGGGGGAGGGGGGGTGAGCGGCCTCCACAAACTGCGATCGGAGGTTTTCGATAGCTCCTTTAGAGAAAAACACACTCACACGCCGCGACATTTGAATAATTGTCGTTTGCTAAAGAGGACTTTGTTGAAAGCACCTTCGTGCCCATCGTGTGACACACACACGTTTTTTTTTTTTTTGTTCTTACGTAAAAAAAAAGGAAGACAAAAAAGCATTCGATACGCAAAAAAAGTCCGAGTTCTCGAGGACTTCCACCAGTGGTCTGACGGGCGGCCTCTTGACTCACGACGAAACCGCCCGACGAAAACCGCCTGGTTCGTTTTATGTCCCCATCCAACGGGCTATCATTCGGCTGTTTGTCGAAGCTATCTGCGACGGTGGCCACGTACATTGCTCCGGGAGGGGGCCCATCCTGGGTCTCTTAACGGCCGCCGCGACGTCCTAAAACAGGGCCCAGATGGGATCCACGGACCTCACGGGCTACTGGACGTAATTGGCGGTGGCGCAGTGCGACCACAACGAGAACAACAACAACCTCATGCGGGGGCCACCTTTGTTTGTTGCCCCATTAGTGGCACGATCCTTTGTTTGCGAAGACCGGAAGGGTCCCATGTCATATACGAGCCTACGGAATGTTTTCTGAGCATAACCAGCATGAGAGAAGGTTATAAGTGAGAGCCGTACCCGCGAGTCATTCGTGGGCATCCACGGATATCCGGAAAGCAAACAGAAAATGCTGGTAGAAAGAGTCGGCGTGTGTGTGTGGCTCAAATGCGGACGCAGTTTGCCGTTTTCCTGCCATCTGCAGGTTGGATGTGATCTCCAGGGTTCATTCATTTGGCTGGTCCCACCGGATACCATATAGAATGCCTCCTCCTCGACTACGATCGCATACGCGAATTTTCTCGTTCAAGCACCCGCTTGACTTGCATATAACGCTTTCATAAAACATTCTGCCTGAACTAAACATAAATTCTTATGACAAGTTTAAAACTTAAAACAGAAAAAGAGATAACGAAAACATCGCGGATATCGAACGGGTGCAGATACAACTTTGGATAAAACTTTGAGGATCTGGTTCAAATGCATATAGAAAAAGTAAGCGAAGGCGCGTTAAATAAGGTACCGCTATCGGCGCAGGCCTCCAAGCAGGCAGCGGTACGTACAGGGTCTCCTGTTTGATCTAGGGCGCCTTTGTATATGTACTTATCCGCTCTTATCGGTTCCTCAAGTTTAGATTGCTCTCCCAGCATTACCATTCTCTTGAATATGATATCTCGTGTTGTCTCATACTACAACAAGAACATTACGCAAACAATGTTTTCAGCCGTGCTTACCTCGTTAGCCATATATTTCTTGCGTATTGAGGGCCAGTGTTACCAAGCAGCACCAAGAAACACGTTTGTGATACTGAATTACTCAAGGCCACCAAAACGCTGCCATTGTTGTTTCAGAGAGCAAACAGTGTCTGTTATTCGTTCGCGTATAGGTCTAGGCCAGGCATGACCTCCGTAACGAAGGAAGCTCGTGACATTGCGTTTATTTCCTGCGTATGCTCATTTATCGGACAACGTATTATGGCTGAGATATAAAATAGCAGAAAGAGGAAATTAACAGAAGCTAAGTAATACCTTACCCCTTGCGACATTCCGGCTTTCTCTATCTGATTCATATGAAGTTAATTTGTTTGCTATTCGTGCTAAAACTAGCTGTCAAAATCACCGGGGCCGGGGCGATATCATCGTGAACAGCTGAATACATCTTTGAGAGAAATTATGCTTCGTTTAGAGCGTCATGGAAGAAACCTTCAGTTGTGTTTCCCCAAGCTCGAGCTCACCGCTTTTTGCAGTGGAGAGACGGCGTGTAATCAGAGCATCGTTGATGGAAAACAACTCGTGCTGAACGCAGCGCAACTGGTCTGAAAGGTCATCTCTGCCGCTCTTACACTCTGCTTAGAGACCCTTGTGCTGTTTACAAACATGACATGCCGCTTGCGTCCCAAGCGACTTCCGGTTGCTCCGTCTTTGCAAGCCTGTCGAGCTTGCTTATGCCACCAGTGCTAGAAAGAATAAATGCTACACGGACAACAAATTTGGAGTTTTAACGAGGGCCTTCGGCAGCACCATTTAAAACCTTCGAGGAGGCAAGTCAGTTTACAACAATATTAGAAAGAAAAAAAAATCTCGCGCTTCTTTGTTCTTTTGTGCGTTCACCTGCGAGAAATGGTTCTTAAACGCATTATCGACATTTCAGACAGCGGTGGGGTTTGTTCATTCTTCATTTTAGGCAGCAGTGGGTTTTTTAATTCTTTTTATGAACCGGAAGTTCCCTTAGGGCGTCAAAGACTAGAGCACCACCTTGTGGCGTGAAAAGGGTCTGTAGCTCTTATACTCGCACCCTGTAGTGAATTGGAAAACTTAAACAAGAGCAGTCCTGGTGCTTATCACCAGGACGAAAAATGCCGAGTCACTGGGTCACTTGCGGGCGCATGCACGACGTCTGATATTCCGTAGAAGAGAGCTACTGCGCATGCCCAGAACGCGTTCCACGGTCCAGTAGACAACGATGGTAGCGCGCAGAAGGCGAGTACTCGAATGGTCTATATATGCCCTTCAAAAATTACGCCCTTTTACGGTCGATCTGGAAATAGTACAATGTTGCGTGCGCAAAAAGCACCAACAAGCTGGCAAGTGTGTAACTGATATATAACACCCACTTCGAAGAGACTGTATACAATTGACAGACTTGGCATTTTTATGGTGTTTTCTGCGCACGCCACTTTGTAGTGTTTTCGGATCGACCGTAAGAGGGCGTGATTCGCGACATGTGCGCCATATTCCCAGGCAGCCGAAATGAAGGCAGCTTGCGATCCAAACCAACGCACCAAGCCAAACCGCACCACAGAAATTCGCCCGAGGGTTGCGAGCGAGGGGGGCGTACTCCAATAGGAGGCTCGACCCCGTTTCCACGGGGGTCGAGGTCAGGGACTGCCGCTGGCGCATTTCGGATCTCCGAGAAAACAAAGACACGACGACACGTGGCGACGTTTGCGCGATTTACTCGGTGAGAAGAGAGAATGTTTGCAGTGGGATGAACGAGGCCACAGGCGGTATATGCATGGTTATGTCGAAGGAAGGAAGCGAGCAGTCGTCCCGTGTGCTATCAAATATTTAAGTAAAAATGATCTCATTGCGCAATACCCGACACTGTGGTGAGAAAAGAATAAAATGCACAATATGACAGCACCAGCTCGCCTGCGCACTCAGTTTATTCTCGTTGCTCGTGGACAACCAGCTGCGGCGTTTCAGAAGAATTGTGCGCGTGCACAGCACGATCGGCGCTCAGGGGCTCGAGCGCCCGTGCGCTCATAGCTTTGACTGCATAGCTACATCCGAATGTACACCGTTCTATTAACGAGCTTATAATGGCCTCCTATGCGGTTCTCACGGTCATCATCTTCATCGCTGTCAAACACAACATTAATAATTAAATCACCAACGAGACTTCCGCTCCCCAGCAACGGTATGTTTTCAGACAACACAACCGCTCAGAATGAAACGGAAGAAAATAGCCATTATAAATTAATGTCAAGCCTGTATGTGCTTCCAGGCCTTAGTTGAGCTATACTCCGATCACCCTTGGTAAAGGGTCCATGAAAGGAATTTTGGGCTAGGATAAATGCTTTTAGATCGGGTCTTTACAAATCGCATATCGTTTAATGGGCCCAAAGAAAGAGGGCAGAAAGTCAAAAGCCAGCCTTTGAGTACGAACATTTGAATATATAGTGGGCTATTTCGTACCTCCGTTCCTTGGAAAGCTATCCGCCTTTTCACTATGATACATCCGCGGTACCCAAAACACGTCAGCCGACCCCGGCTCACGCATTGGACACTATAGAACTTCCGTCACTCGGACGTATCCGCTCGTCAACAATCAATCCGTCGACGCATATTTCGAATCGAGTTCGTCGCCACTGAGTTCTCTGATGGAACTTATCATTACTTGCTAATGACAAGTTCTATGGTGCATGCGCCTAAAAAGCACGGTGAGAGCTTGGAGTCATCACACCAGTGCCCAAACATGTCACGACGACGTGATTTCTCAATTCGCTTTTGAGTTGAGGATTAAAGCTAAGGAGGAAGAAGTCGAAAAATCGTTTTATGGCTCCTTTAAGCTGAGATTATACTTCGTTTCAGCCTACGTCCAGATGCAGCCGATGCTAAAGAACGCGAGCACCTGGCCCTGAGCAGTGCTTGCACTGCACGAGCGCGCGATGCTAGGCAGGGATGCTAAAAGCCCGGAGCTCGCTCTCGTAGCTTCTGCTGCGCTCACGCTTAAAGTGAAACGGAGTATAGAAGCTCCGCCTTCAGAGTGAGCTTTCTGCCCTCGCTAACACAAGTGGGAACGCGCAGGCACGCGCAATGGTGGAGCAAAAGGGGTATCCACACGAAGGAGAACTCCTCGGACGGATGTCGTGACGTCAACATCCCGGGAAACTCCGTCCCCGGCTCCGCCGCGTGCACTTGCGGAGCTTTCGTGCTGTCAGCACGAAGCCTCCGCGCCTCCGCCACGGAGGAGAACGCGCCGCGAGGCGTCAAAAAGGGATGACGTATGTCTCACGTGATGCGCGCTCCGCGGAGAAAGTGGCGGATTTCTCCTTCGTGTGGATACCCCGGTGAACGGAGTATAGTTGGTACATATTGAGCCCCCCTGTGGTCGGCGCCTATGCATCACGCAGTAGTGATATACGACCGTACACCAGTACGATGCTCATCCAGATCGAAACGGGCAATATTTAGGACTGGACCCAAAATAAGTGCCAGAACCGCAAACTTGCCGCAAACTTGCCTGCTATAAGTATGCCTGGTGCAGACTCTAGAAATTCCACGAAGTTTATCGCTCATCATCATAATGACATCATGGCCCCAATAAAAGCCTCATCCTCTAATTCGATCCCGTCCCCCGCGGCGCTCCCAATTCTAAACGATGATCGACTCAGCCAACGAGTCAATTAGCGAAAGTACATCCCCACGCACGGACATCTCGCCCGACTCCGAGCTCCATCGGTCCGACCGTCGCAGACAATGATCGTCCGGGCCTGTCATCGGAGCCCGGCGGCAGTCCGTCCCGCCTTGACCTTCCCGCTGCCTCGCCGCCGGTACGAGTCGGCGACCACGTGACGCCATCCGCCCCAAGGTCTGGGGCGTGAGCCCGAACAGACGTTATCACGTCGTCGCTGCGTAGATGCATCGAGCGTGCAGTCCGTGTCCCGTTCCTTCGAACGATGCTCCGCCCCGCCCACGCAATCTCGCTCCGTGGCGGTCGTCGGCTAATGGAGCAACTTCCGTTGCTCAGATACATAATGGACGCCGGGGACAAAAATGTCCGCGCGGAGACGAAAGGCCTCCACCCATCCTGTCAGAGCTTTTTACCGTCGCCGACGTAGCGACGGAGGCAAGACGGAAGTGGCGTTGATATCCGGTCCTTGATTGCCCTCCTCTCTCTCTTTTTTCCGACCCACCTTTATCCATTTTCGTTGGTCTTCTTGAATTTTTGACGCTTCGACGCTGGCTGATGCCCCCTGACGTATTTCTTGAAACTTTATCTTTTCCTATTTTTTTTTTCATTCGTAACGGGACAACGCTTGAATTTCCCGGGGGTTCAAAGGCCTCCAGGTGACTCGAACGTTATCGCAGCTCCTGTTTATAATTTGCACAAAATTTGGTTAGATTAGAAAAAGGCCGTTCTGACCTAGTGGTGCAGCGAAGAAATGCCGGGGCACAGTGAATGAGCTGATAATTAGGATTCCGTGTTTTCGGAGTTTATGCTTCCTAAAATTCGGAGCTTGTTTTTCTGAGTTTATTTCTCACCGAAAAAACCAGCGTTTATCGGAGTTTGGTCTCGCAAGGTTTCCTACTAAAAACGAATAAGTGAATAAATAATATCTGCGTGTAAACATAGTATGCTAGATAAAACATAAAACGCGGTTGTATGAATTAGTTTTTGGTTTTTTTTCAGCTGGATTTGGCGTTGGTGCCGATTACATTGGCAATGCTAATGTGTCCTGCGACAAAAGTTACACACAAGTGTTGCTTCAATAAATGTCGATACCTTAAAATCAATAAACTCCCAGAGGTAGCTGCTGGGAAGCTTGTATTCATCCCATCCTATTCCATCAAGCTACCCGCGGCCGCCCGAGGTGGAGTGGCAAAAAATGTAATAGAGAACCTCCAACTGTCCCTATTCCCGATTTCATGCAATCTCCACGAAACTTACAAAAACACAACCTGTCCTTCCTTTAAAGCACAAATAGTATGGCCTGAACTGGAAACCAAAACAGTGGCTTTTGTCGTGGCCCGAAAGTACAATGACCTGTTGTCCTGAATGAACTTTAACGAGACAAGCGGTAAGACCCTTTTTGACAATGGTCCGAGATTTGAAAGATAACTGTGCTGGCATTTTACCAGGACCATTGACCCCGTGCGCCGATAAAACTTAACTATAAAATACCGTCTGCTTTTCTTTTCCATTTTTTTTGTGCGTGTGTGTGTGTGTGGGGGGGGGGGGGGTCATTCGCACATTACAATTTGTAGTTTACCGGATAAATCCGAATTGACCAAAAGTTTACCGGCGAGTGTTCTTTCAGAGTTTGTCGTATTTATCCGAAAACACGGAACCCTACTTATAATTAGGATTCCGTGTTATCGAAGCTTATTTTTCGCCAATCGGAGCGTGTTTCTCAGAGTTTCTTTTTTGCAGAAAATTCGGATTTTATGTTTCTTCGATTCCCAATTCTCCGAAATTCGGAGCTTAATTTTTTTAGATTTTTTATTAGGAAAATATTCGTATGTAAACGTGTGCTAGATTCAAAGGAATGCGCCTGTATTAACTAATATTTCTTCATCTGGATTCGGTGTTGGCGCCATTTCCATTGGCAATGTTGTTTGTCCCACGACAAAAATTGCAAAAGTGTGTTGCTTCGATAAACGTCGAAACTTTAAAATCAATAAACTCCTGAATGTAGTCTCTCGGAGCGCGTATTCATCCCATCCTATCCATTAACCTACCCCACGGCTGCACCGGCCGGAGTGGTAAAGGGTGCAACAAGAAGCTTCAACTGCCCGCTCCCTCTTCCCCCTTCAATGAAAGCTCTATAGTACACAGCTGTCACTGCTACAAAAACACAACCCCTCCTCCTCGAAGACAAATCGTATGGCCCAAACTGGAAACCGGAACAGTGACTTTAATCGTGACCCGAAACCCCCTGTTTTTCTGATGAGTCTTGACGAGATAAGCGGTAAGATTCCACGTTCGATCAACCTGAGACTGGGTAGAGGAAAAACATCAAAACGTAGAAGAGAACAGAAAATGGTGAGGACGACGTCGCAGGTTTTGAGACATCGTCCTGTCTATTTTCTATTTCTTCTACGTTTTGATGTTTCTCTTCTACCCCATTCTCAGGTTAATCTAACATGGTTAATATTCACCAGCTCGCCTGCACCCTTACAATATTTTCTTCGTAAGATTTCCTTTGTCAATGGTCCGAGATTTGCAAGAAAACCGAGGTGATATTTTCTCAAGATCATTGACCCTGCGCGCTGTCCAAACTTATTGAAAAATACCGGGTTTCTTTTTCTTTCTTTTTTTGTTTGCGTTGGGGCATCGACACATTCGCAGTTTATCAGATAAATCTGAGTTTACAAACATTTTACCCGCGGGTGTTCTTCGGAGTTTTACGGATTTATCCGAAACACGGAACCCTACTTATAATGTAGTGACAATTAGAATTCCGTATTTTCGGAGTTAATTTTTCGTCAAATTCGGAGGGTGTTTCTCAGGAGTTTATTTTTTTTCAAAAAAATTCGGAGTTTATCGGAGTTTATTTTTGTTTGGTTCCCCATTCTCTGAAATTCGGAGATTAATTTCGCAGTGTTCTTTATTAAAAATAAATAAATTTATATTATAGGGCTGTAAGCGTATGCTAGACAAAAAAATTAAACGCTCTTGTGTCAGTTAATTTTTCTCCAGCTCGATTTAGCGTTGGTGCCATTGCCATTGGCAATACTAATTTGTCCCACGACAAAAGTTGCACACAAGTGTTGCTTCGATAAACGTCGATACGTTAGAATAAAATAAAGAAAAATCCTGGAGGCAGTTGCTGGAAAACTTGTATTCACCCCATCCGATTCCGGGCGACGTAGAAAAGCTCACCGGACAACAGCTCACCGCAAAACCCGCAGATGCGGAAAAAAGCTCACCGAATCTTTTTTTATTTTTTTCTTAGCTTAGCGGATTGTGCGTCACACGTGGCAATTTAACATAATAAAAATTCGTGACCTCATTAAAAACAAATGGCCTTTTTTTTAATATTCTTGAAGTTCACTGGGCATATTTATTAATTCCTCAGAAATTAGTAATCACCCATTTAGTACAATAATGACGCCGCAAATATAAAATCAGTATATGGGACACCCGTAAAAAAGACAACACTTAATTGACAGCTTGACAGTGCGCCGTCAACAACTCTGTCAAACATTTTTTTTTTTTTGCGATCTAATGTGAATAGCGGTGTGTGAACCGCTTCAGCTCCGAAGATTGTGTGGTGCGTGACAGATAAGTAGGTTTTGTCGATGTAATCAGTGTCAGCTACGCTGTTTTCTTTAATTAATAAAACCTTAGTTGCGAGAGCAGCTTCGTACTGTCGTGTTTGTTGTCTTCACTCCGTCTTCGTCGTTTCAGCGGTTTTCATCGTGCATAACCTTTACCAACTCGCCCAATACGCTGCCTCACAGAAGACTAGTCCTTATATAGGTCACGAGTAACGACTGTGACAGTGTGCAGCTCTGAAGGTCATGTGTGGCTCGCCGTAGAAGGGCACTGTCATACTAAGGCAACGTGTGGAAACACCAGCACGAACGGCTAGAAAACGTGCATGTCCGTTAAAGTAAGAAAATATGCTACTGACCGTTCTATCCTGTTTTCAAGGGTTAACAAAAGCTTCAAAAGAATTTCAGGCACCGCGTCGTTACGCACGCACTTTCGGATTTTCAGCATTTACAGTCTTCCTTTTTAGGTGTTAGGCAGACATCATTAAGTTTTCGGACTTTTTCCTGTTTTTCGAGTTCATAAAGTTTTCAGTTGGGCTTTAAGTGCCTAAAAGTAAACCACAAAAAATCTCGCTCCCAATAATTAATTGGGGAGAAATATACCTAATAAGCTTAACAAATATTACTAAAAAGGATATATTTTTTGTTTGCAAAACTGAAGAATTTTGATGGCACTAAATTGATGTATGTTACGCAGGATCCGGCAGCGTTTATATAAAAAGAAGGAAAAAAATCGGTGAGCTTTTCTCCGCCTACGTTCAATGGCCGGTGAGCTTTTCTCCACATCCGCCGGTTTTGCGCTGAACTTTTTTTCCGGTGAGCTTTTCTTCGGTGAGCTTTTCTCCGGGATTCCATATTCTATCAACATACCCCGTGGCCGGGCGGTGTGGAGTGGTAAAGGATGAAATATAGAAGTTTCAACTACCCTTCTTCCTCATTTTATACAATATCTATAGTTCAGAGCTTTCACTGTTACAAGACATAACCCTTCCTTCCTCTAAGAGCGCTAATAGTATGGCCCAAACTGGAACCAAAACATTGACTTTTGTTGTGACCCGAAAGTACAATGACCTGTTGTTCTGAATGAACTTTGACGAGATACTGTAAGCGGCAAGAACCCTTTTCACAATGGTCCGAGCTTTGAAAGATAACTGTGGTTCCATTTTCCCACGGCCATTGACGCTGCGTGCTGATCAAACGTAGAGTTCCTGTATAGCTACCTACGGTAGCAGAGTTGCGCATTCAGCCTCGGCGGTGGCCGTAGCGCCGGCTTTCCCGCATGCCCTGGATGCTTTGCTCCTCACGTGACTAAATTTGGCGAATAGCGGCGCCGCGCGCGCCGCGGATGGAAAACGAGAGGAGGAGAAGGAGGGCGAAAGCAGGGGGACATACGCCGGGCGCGAGAAACGTCGGCGGAGCGACCGTAAAGGTGGCTTTCTTGCACGGCGCCGGATGCTTGCTCCTCACGTGATGGATCTCGGCGAATAGCGGCGTGGCGGCGCGGGAAATCAAATGCGCAACTCTGCTCCCCCTTCGGGGGCATATAGAGGAACTCTAATCAAACGTAATTCTAAAATGCTGTCTTATTTTTTTAAAGTGTTTTTCATTTTCATGTTTTTACTCGCAATGCCACTGGCAAAGAAACTCCTTCGTAGAGGTGTAATTTTAAGGACAAAAGCGATCATTTTCATTCAATCTCTCCTTTCCAAATTTTGATGACGTAACGTAACGCAGTACACCCCAATGACGATATTTGAATGCGGTTCATAGATTGGACCCGAGCATTGCGTGGGCAATAGATTTGGGCTCATGGTAATCAATAGCTCGACAAGCATTCGGGTGGTGGCCCGAGTCCGATCCCTGTAATGACGACAATAGCCCAACCATAACAATGCCTGGAACTCAGCGCGTGTCATGTGCTTTACCAACCCCAGCGCGTGGCAATGATCAACATTGACGGCATATAAGCTTGTTTTTCTTTAATTTTTTCTGCGGCTTCTATTGCGTTTGGTGAAAACCGAACGCGTGTTTTATAGGTCATTAACATCCTGATTTCGTTCTAAGCTGTGTTTGTGCAAAGTACAAAAATGGCTACATCACCCCTTTAACGCGCAGCGTTAAAGGGCGATGCAACAGAAACCGAACAGAAAAGTCGAGCAAGGTTGACAGTTTAGCAAAAAATAACAAAAAAATAAAATAAAATACGGCTACGTACTTCAACTCTGCCAACAAAAGCTTCGGAAAATTAATCATATCCACAGCTGCATAAAATTGTTAAAGCATAGAATTCTTTTCGACAAAATCCCGAATATTTCGTCTGTTTTTTAGCTAAATTCTGTAGGAAAATTGACGTCACGTGATCTGTTCACCAATTTAGTTTCCGCTCTAAATATAGCGGGAAGAATGACGTGATGTGACTTTTGCACCAGTTAAATTTTTCCCTAAACCAGGCGGGGAAATTTATCAAAATATAGGTTTTTGTTTATCGCCGAAACGACTGATTAATGTATTCTAAGCAAATTTAAACAATCGCTCCTTAAATACTGCCTTTCATGCATCATAAGGATGTGAAGATTAATGTTTGTTTTACAACCTCAAACCTCATTTTCTTCGACCGCTGAGTATGGCATTTAAAAGGAGACATAATTTCGTGGAAATGTTTATGCTAGAAACTCTTTAAAGCGCGTCACATAGACCCTTGTGATTCTTTCGAAATCTAACAATAGTCAATCTGGTTTATGTTCGTTTCATTGGTGACTCCATTCTCAACGCAGGAAACATACTTTATTGGAAGATAAATGTCCCCGTTAATTAATACGAAGAAAATTTTGTTTATCAAAATAATATCGCCTGCCCTAACGCGCATTTTCGCGCAAACCACTCTCGACATTTTTATTTTCTACCCGAATCATTGACGCCCGAAATAAAATACCCAACTAGGCCTTCGAAACGCAATAAATCAATGTGACGTTGAAGTTATGTTGAAATACAGTCGTCTTTCAAAGTCCTTTAACGTCGTCACACCTATTTTCTGTAGCTGTACTTGCAGCAATTGAAAGTAGAGCTGATTTTCGGGAAGGGGATTAAGGAGCAGGGCGTGAAGTAGGGCACCATGCGTACGGGCAGATCGCTACAGAAATCTGGAGCGTTAACTTTCCCGCAAAGCACTTGGAAGAGACAGTCGTTGTAGAGTCTAAGGAGGAGCTCGCCGCTGGGATATTGAGTATACGAAACGTCACGCTGAGCGTGATCACAGCACGGACTGCGTTTTAAGGTCTAAACATATTTTCAGGCTCGCCATTCGCCGAGCGTATCAACCGTAGATTGCAGCGGTTGGCTCGAGCGAGTGTTTCGAAGGGAAGCTAAGTATAGGTGCTCGCTGCTCAGGATTTTTTATAGCCACTGACAGCTAAAGGAAAAGCGGGGCTTGGCAATAGTTCACGCTTCTTGTTTCCTGATTGGACCTTCGACGTCTCTATGGGCTAATGGCGTAACCTCATTGGCATGCAGAGCGATAATGAGGTGTCCGGGACTCGCCAGGCCCTACTGTCAGTAGTGACTATAGAGTGTGTTATTGCCTATTGTGCATGTACAGACCCGCGCTTCGGTCTCAATACTTCGTTTCAGCTCAAGTCCAGACGCGGCCGACGGGTCATGGGACCGATCAAGCAGCGTCAAAAGCGCAAGTAATTACGTAAACACCCGAGAGATAGCCCACCTAACATCAAGAGCAAATCGGGTGAAAATATGGAGTGGGCTAACTTCCGGTGTACAACCAAGAAAAGTAAAAAATGGCTATTTTTAGGTCGTTTCCCTTACAAGCATATGCTATGGTGGCGAGGGGCAACGAAGCGAAGATGACTGTACATCCCAGTCAGTAACGTTCGCTTATATCCAGCCATAGCTAACTAGCCGCATTTACGCCGAGGCGATCATTGATCCCAACACTACTATTACTATGAGTGGGCTATCTTTCGGTGTTTAAAAAATATAGCAAATCAAGCCAAAAATAGGGGTGGGCTATCTTTCGGGGGCGGGGCACCCATAGGGATTTTACTATATTCGTTTTCTTCTGTTTATGATTGGTTCAGCAACGATAGAACAGGTACAGAAACATGACAAACACCATGACGGTGCGCTTTTGATGCTGTCTGATTGGTCCTCTCAACACGCAGCGTCGGCTGCGTCTGGACTTAAGGTGAAACGAAGGATAGGGCCCGCAGTATCGTTAACAATACGTTAATGAAAAAAAAAAGGTTTTCAAAACTTCGGGGCACGCTAACAACAATGGGCGTCCCTTGCCCTCGACAGGAGTGGCGGGAAGGCTTCTTGGGAGCCCAGACCTCGAGTCCTCGGAGCCCTGGCTCGCGTCCAGCGTCGACACCGGAGCCCGCGCCGCGGGACGGCCACCTTCCTCGTTCGGCGGGGCTCTCCCAAATAGCGCCGCGGGCACCGAACGAGAACCCCGAGGGCCAAGGCGGCGTCGCAGCTGCGCCCTCGCGTCAGACGCGCTCAGGCGTTGCCTGGCGGCAGAGCGCTCCAAAGGGGCACAGCATCGCTTACTTACTCCGGCCCCTCTCCCTCTTCACGCGGTGAGGGCTGCACGTTGTTCGCAGACTGTGGGCAACGTCAACGTGCCAGGGAGACGACTGCGTCGCGATGGCTGAGCAACAAAAGAGGGGCAATTAGATTGGACCGCAACTGGTGACGGGTTCAAGTCTGGTTGGTCTGGGACGCCGCAAACCTTTATGAGGGGAAAAAAATATCTATGGTTTTGATGTAAAATCTATGTCTTATGCTGTACGTATCCAGGAGAAGACAGGGGCATCTACATAAATAAAATGTATAGCAAATTACACTGCAATTATGTTGCTATGTGAAACCTTCTTGGTTTCGCGCTAATGACCTCCAGGCATTTCTTCTCGAGCTGTACCTCCAGGTATCTCCATTCCACTCTTCTCCAACCCATTGACTCATTGACCCATTGACTTTCCCCGTCGGGTCGGCTTGTGCCCACAGTGTATGGGGAATGACGGCTAGCGGGTAGGGGTGTGCAAATGGTGGTTCAAATTGAATAGCGCAGCGTCATCCCTAGATTCTGCACTGTTGAAAGAACCGGCCGTCTTGGCTTCCCCTGCATTTTCAAAGCTATCTGAATGACGCAGCGCTTTTCGATTCAAACCACTATTCGCACAACCCTAGCAGCGGGTAAACTGAATTTGTGTAGGTCACGACACGTCAGTTTTCCGCCAAATTTAGCGGGGAAACGGAATTGGTGTTGAGGTCACTTGACCTCAATTCTACCGCTAAATCCAGGGAGGAAACTGAATTTACGTTTAGGTCTCGTGACCATGTCGCGTGACGTCTATTTTTTGGTAAATTTAGCGCGGAAACTGGTTTTGTCTATAGGTCACCTGACATGAAGCCATGTGACGTCATTTTTCCCCGCTAAATTTAGCGGAGAAATTCGCAATTACTCTTTTGAGGTTTCACTTCACCTGAAAATCCGTGGCCTATAAACACCTCACGTTGATAAATGTGTAGAGTATGTATTGTCCAAACAAACTAGATGAATTCGATTACCTTGAACGATTGGTTTTGAGGTTCCTCAAGAGCAGGGAATACATCCTTTCAGTATATCACGCGAGATGCTGCAGCAGCGGTGATGCCGAGAGGAGGGTAAGGGTAACCCCCATGAAAATTATGCCTTCGCATTCAATTTATTTTATCAAAACATTTGGACTTACGGCGCATACGTCATCTGCTGTAATGCACCCTTGGGCGTGTGGGACCGGTGTTGGTGCAACCCGGGCATTAAAGAGTTGGACGGTCTCCTTGTGTCTCTTCTATGGAAGTCACTGACATCCCTCTCCCCAGTTCTCTCAAACACCTTCCATTCAGAAATTTAGTACATCTTTTGAAGGACATATGCTCATGAACGCATGCTATACTTCGTTTCACCTTATGTTGTACCGCAGCGAAGGCTAGAAGCGCGAGCTCATAGCGTTGGCAGCTGCTCTTAAGTCACGAGAGCTTGTGCCGCCGAGATGTGCCCCAGAGCAAGGAGCTCGCGCTTGTAGGCTTTCCTGCGGTACATCATAAGGTGAAACAGAGTATATACTTCGTTTCAGCTTGGGTCCAGACGCAGGCGATGCTGCAAGCGCGAGCTCCGGGCTTTCAGAGTTCCTGCCAAGCATGCGCGCGCTCGTGCAATGCAAGCACTGTTCAGGGCCACACGCTCGCGCTCGTAGCATCGGCTGCGTCTGGACCCAAGCTGAAACGAAGTATAGCAGGTTGATGAGCTTGTTAGTATATATTGTGACGAAGAAGACAACGCTGGGGCAGTGACGTGCCAGCATCGCGCGCCAGGCTCCGTGCGCACGGTCCGGCTTCTATTGAATCCTTTTACGAGGGGCGTTCATAAAGTTCGTATTATCGGCACAAAAAATTAAAGGAAACAGAACAAAGAGGCATCAACATGAGCACGCGTCCCTCTGGTTTCCGCACAGTATAAACATCGCATGCTTTAGTAGCTCGGAACGCCGCTAGGAGACGAAACAAAAATGGCACCGCCCGTCGGTGCCAAGCACATACAGTGATCCTTTTTTTTTCACTTGAAGGAAGCAATGCCAGGATATACATTCCAATCTGGGAGCGTTGTTCGGGGACAACGTCCCAGCTTACGACACTTTTGGTTAAATGGCACAGAATCTTCTAGTGTGGCCAAATAAGAGGAAAGCATTTCAAGGGCGGCGACCAAGTGATTGCTGAAGAGCGATTCCTGAACCCTCAAAGGAGGAGTTCTATAACAATGGCCTCCGGCACGTGGTGCATCGCTGGAAAAAGTGGGTAACTTTTGGTGGCGAACATGTTGAAAGTCTCAACTCATAGTCGAGTTTGATTACTGTATCTCTTTTCCTTCGTGACAATAATACGAACTTTATGAACGCCCCTCGTATATGTCATTGAATTGATGCGTCTTTGTCATATACGCACATAAAAATACTTGATCTTAGTTGTTTAAACGGTGTAAGGTCAGTCTGCCCTTACATGGTGAAACTGCATGGTCCATTTTTTATGCATAGTATATTTAGTGCAGAACGACTGCTAGACTGGAGTTTTTAACGCGGATCACGCAGTATTGATTACACGACCGCCCGCCGGTGCGATACTTAATTGCCGCAACTGTTAGAGGTTTGGAGCTTCACGGGATTGCGAGAACAAAGTATAACTTCAGAAAATTCATATATTTTTTTTGTGTGTGTGTTTTGAATAAACTATATGCATCCTCAGGTTTATTCCAATGGTGCATCGGAACACAACGGGCTGACGTTATCGCTTGTTGACCACTCCTGACCCGTTGAAGACATAGCAGGCCAACTGGACGCTTCGTTCGGCTTGTTTTCGCGCTAACGAAGTGACCGAGACAAAAGAAAACGAGCGACAGCTACGACGTCCTCCGACGAGGACAAAAACAGGACCCGAGTGTCAATTGCCACGCTCCGCCGGCTCCGTAGACGTATACGTGCGAAGCTGCACTCCAGTCGGCCTTGTGGGTACAACGACGTCGTCTCTTTCGTGAATAGCCTCGACAAACTGCTTTTGTCGAAATTTGAGTCAGTGGGTCGAACGCTTCGTTCCCAAGGAGCCGCATGCAGTTAACAAGTGTCTGCGTAACGGCAACGGTAAAGGTTCTTTGCTTCCTCGACAATGTTTTGCGCAGCCGAAGTATACACAAGATTGCTTTGTGCACGGAAATCTTACTTTTATGCTCTGTGTAACGAGCTTAGCAAATGACAATGCCCAGGTCTATGGTAAATTACTGTTCAAGCGCGCTCTGGGTGTGGAACCGCCTTGCACCTCAAATGGCGGTATGCCTCAAAATTTGGGCAGTCTGTTACTTCGATTTCAAGTCCCAGGGAAGAAAAACCAGCCGTCGGATGGCCAAAAAGCATGCCTTTTGTGTAAGGCAGGTCAGAATATTAGGCGCTGGAGAAAATGAGCCATGTGCGCTAAGTCCTCCTTTTTGAACTTTTTTTTTGTCCACTTACTATCCATTGAGAAACTCAGGGAAAGGACCCAAGTAAGCACTTGATCCCGCCACATCACCGGCTCCTTCTGCACGATAAAGTCCATCTGCTATCATGACCTGATGACAGTAGACCTGTAGCTCTCAAGTTTTGAACAGCCCCACTGGCGAGAAACATCGGATATTTAGATCGCGTTTCCACTGTGCCTGACGTTGCGTGCTTTCAAACGCTCTGTTAGTGCGGGTGAACCGTGAGCGAACACCAAATGAAGCTGACAGACACTGGTTTACGCCCGTGGATTACGCTACATGATGGGACGCTGGGACGTCGCTTCACGTCAGCATTAAATGATCGCGTCTTGCGGACGCTAGCGGAGGCGCCTTCTTTGTGGTCGCGTCTCGTCAACGCTACAGCGCCCTTTGGCCTAGAGAAACAGACCTGTAGAAGAGCACGCGAACGCAGCATGCATCTCAATCCAGCTGCAGCCGCGATGTCGTCTGAATGCCGTCTGCTACCAACGCGACAATGCTAGCTGCAGTGGGGAAGCTACGCTCCCTGCTGCGCGCGATCACCGCTCGCTTCGCTCGGGAAAAATGATTATTTATTATCTCAGGCCCGAGCCTCGTCGGAATCGCCAAGGGTTCGCCAGGCGACCGCTTCCCGCTCTCAGCGTCGACCGCTACAGCGACGCGTCCGACTTGGCAGGCGTGGCCGCGTTCACTTTAGAGCAGAGGACATTCGGAAGATGGCGTTTGCCGTTGCTGTCTTCAGACGCTGTGTTCGCACGTTCGTCCAGAAAGAAGATGCTTCGCTGCCCTCGTGACGCTGCAATGCCTGGAACCCGTCTCCGACTGGTGTATTTAGCGCCCTATTCCGCCCATACATCGAAACTGGTCCAAAAGTGGCAACACATGACGTCATAAAAGCCGGAGAGTGTATGGTTAAGATAGTGATAGTTTAGACACTAGATTGAAGAGAGGGCCCATCTCACAGCATGTGGAGCGTTTGCTATTCAATGGCGGACACCTCATGCGGATATCGGTCACAAGTGCGCATGCGCTGTGTTTTCGCGTGGCGGGAGAAAAGCAGGAGGAAAGGCGGAGGCGTTTGCAGACGATCAACGCTTCCTCCTCGCAGCTCACATTGCAAACGCGGCCCATAAACCACGTGACCCCGAGCGAGCAGTTGGACGCTGTACAGGCTCTCTATGTTGCACTGTCGGGTGCCCCGATCCTGGCAGTTGCCGGTCGTGGAAGTTCGGACAAAAAGCACGAGCAGACACGCGAGTGTCGGTGTCGTCGAGGCGTCCCAAAACCCCTGGATGGCGAAGGTTCCGTGGATCGTCAATCTGGAGAACGACCTGCAGCAGAACAGGCGTCTGCCATATCCACCACCGCTGATGTAACACCGGGATCGCGGCCGGTGACAGCATGACACTTCCATGACGTCATCAGGCGGGAATCGAGGGACCACTTGTTTGGAAGCGGTAAACGCACCAGTCGGAGGCTCGTTGCACCATATGCGGAGCGCAAGTTCGTCTGCTACTTTTGCAGGGGTTGCGGTGACGTCAGGACGCCGAGCTCTGATTGAAGGATAGTGGGTAGACCTCAAGGCAGCGTGAAGTGAGTTCTACCCACTCTCCTTCAAATCGAAGCTGCTCAGAGCTCGGCGTTCTGACGTCAACGCAACCCCTGCAAAAGTAGCAGACAAACTTGAGCTCCGCATTGACGCTGACCATAGCAGACGTTCTTTATCGTGAGGAAGGAGACGGCAGAGTGGCGAGATGAGGTACGTACTTGGGCACTTTCGCCGTGCATTTTCAATCGGCGGAACGTGAACAAAAGATTTCGAAATTAGGGCTTAAAGGGGCCATGAAACGAATTTTGGGCTGGGATAATGATTTTAAATTGGGACTTTACTAATCGCATATCGTTTAGTTGGCCAAAAGAAAGAGGGTAGAAAGTCAACAGCCAACTTTTCGGTACGAACATTTGAAAATATAGCGGACTATTTTGTACCTTCTTTCCTTCGAAATCTCCCCGCCTTTTCACTATGATACATCCGCGGTTCCCAAAGCGCGTCAGCGGTGCCAACCTGACGTCAGCCGAGCCCATGGCTCACGCATTGGACACGAGAACTGCGTCACTCGGACGTGTGCGGTCGTCAACAATAAATCCGTCGACGAATATTCGGATTCGCGTTCGTGGCCAATGAGTGACCTGACGGAACTTATCGTCACTGGGGAATGACAAGTTCTATGGTGTGCATAAAAAGCACGGTGGAAGCTAGGAGTCATCGCACTGGTGCCGAAGAATGTCACGACGACGTGATTTCACAATTCGCATTTGAGTTGAGGATTAAAGCTAAGGAGGAAGAAGTAAGAAAATCGTTTCATGACCCTTTTAAGGCAAATAGCTGGTTTCTCCAGCGCCTAATATTCTGACTAGCCTCACTCGAAAAGTATGTTTTTAGCTCCCAATTGGCACTAAGTTTTTTGGGCTGTACTGCAACATCGGGCTAAACTACCGATGTACTAAAATTGAAATCACTGTCCCAGTCCGCCCTCGAGGGCATCTCCATACCGAACCAGCCTAAACCTATCAACCGTCGACGTTGTGCAACGTGACTACCCTCGGCGCCAGCCCTCTCGTTAGTTTGTGGACCCGAGCGAATCTACATGTGTTCGGCGAACACATCAGATCTCAAATGACATTTCCACTGTATACATGAAGCATGCATGATGTTGTTGTTGGAAACGTCTTTGTTGGAGCAATGGTGTACGAATCAGCCGGCTGCGGGCCTTGCTGAGAAACATGCATGATTATCTTTCCGATACTGTTGTATACGGTCGTCACCTGCCCAGCTTTCTAGGTGCCCCGCAGAAGGGTATACGTAGATGCGTAGGTCTCGGTGCATATAGTGTGTGTGTGTGTGTGGACGGTCAACGGCTCTTGTGAATGGGGAAAAAGTACAGGGGCGTGGCCTGATAAAATTGCTTTGCACCACACGTTGTGTTTCTACTTGCAGTTTAAATCCAATATTAAATTTCCTAGCAATTTGCCATAATTTGTGTTCGATATTCATAAATATTGTTTCATATACGTGAAACGTTCTAGCATAACAAACGTTTAGGGATATTCCGAGTTCCCAGATTCCAGGCGCCTAAGTTCACGCCGCTCTTTATCAAATAGTGTAACGCGTACCATGTGTACACTTGATAGTTTGTTCCTGGAATGAAGCGATATTATACCGCCAGTCGGGCTGATAAACCGGGCGATCTTCCAGAGCCTTCCATTCTCTCGAGCTCCTCTCCCTCAGTGCGCACACGAGGTCGAGCTCCTCCTCGCCTACTTCTCCAGTCGCATGACCTCGCCGTTAACCAAACAGCGTCGAGCACCTTACTCATCCCCCCCCCCCCCGTGAACCAATCAGTGTCGAGCCTCGTGGCCACGCTTTTATCCAGGCTTCACCTTTGTCTGGGAGTCGCAAAATGCCGAACACCCAGCGAAAAAAAAAAAAGGTTTCACGTTTAAAAATTAGTTGTTAATGAGAATGCCGCTATCAAAACGAGGTAGATCACTTTATTTTAGTCTCAGCGCGTTGTGTCTGGCTGAGGGAATACGACCCGTGTGCCTCCTTCGATGAGAAGTTAGTGACAGGGAGAGAACAGCAGGGCGTTCTCTTTGAGACGCCTCTAGCACGCGCTCGTCTTCTCTTCTCGTGCGTCAGCTGCGCGTGCACGCTCGAACCTCAAAAGAGACATCGTTATCCAAGGCAAGAAGCTCGCGCTGGAGAAAGGATCCTCTCGAGTCTTGATGACTATGCGCCGAGCAAGTGAGAGAGAGGAGGAGACAAGAGCGCGCGGGAACGTCAGAACGCCGAGCTCTGACTGGAAGGATTAGGAAGGATCAAGACGCGAACTGTTTTCAACAGCAAACTTATAGAACCGCATAGAGTTGAAAAACAAAAGTTTCGGATGAGGGCTTTTAGTGAGTCAAGATTGATAACTGAGAAAGCGAGCGGCTGCGGTGTGCTCCAATTAGCAAAGAAGGGGCGAAAGGAAATCAACTGGGGTATACTCTGTAACGAAGCAACTGAGAAAAATGGAGGCCAACGATGAGGTGCGCCCCCTGCACAAAACGAAAGACGAAAAATCAATTCCGAAGCGAACATCATGGGTCAGAATTGGCCACTCTCTTCGAAAACAACGGCAGAAAGAGGTCAGGGACGCGTCTACGGTTCTAGCGTCGTGAGCAGTCTCGCATTGGTAAATTGGGTCAAATAATGCGCTCTCCGCCGTCTTTCTGTGTTCATAATGTCTCTGGAGTAGCCTTTCGCCCTTGTGCGGGTAGCCTTTTTGCGGGGTCTCCTATTGTTTGGCACGAACGAGATCGAAGTGGTGCGCAGTATTCGTTCGGAACGCTGGTCGCTCCACTGAGCTGCGATTCGATGCCAAGCAGTGCGAAACGCGCAAACCCGGAAACCGTACGGTCTGGTGGCTTCGCGCGTATACTGCAAGAAAGTGTGCCTAAAGTGTGCTTTGGGGTCAGTTTCTTCGAATGCTGGAAATAAGTGACTCGAAGCACAAAACGCAAACACAAAATTGTGGTGGTGTGAAGGCGTGAATAAAGGCCCACCCAGGGAAGCAATAGAATGCCCACTGATCGGCCTTGTTTTGCTTCCAAAGTCTCGGAAACCTCTGAAATTCCCGAATAAGGGGGACAGAGCTGTAGAGTACCAGAGAAAAGTAAGCGGTGCAAAAAGTCACGTAAAAACGACTTTCCCATGTTTCATTTTCCTTTTAGTTTTTTTATGCAATTTTGTTTCGTGCATTCTTTAAATGAATGTAAATATCAATTTGGGTACAAATACGCTCACGAAAATGTTAACTATGTATATCGAATTATAGATACAGTCAAATCAATATTAAATAATTAAATCCACAATAAATTTAATACGAAAAGATATTAATCCCTTCATGATGATCGATCATTACTAGAACATGATAGCATAATCTGGTATTATTTTACACACTCTCCCACACTGGCATATTGAACAAGGGTGCCGTGACACGGTGAGGTTCATTTACGGGCCAATTAAAACAAACTCGCCATATCTGTTGATATAAAAAAAAATCATCAACTCTGTAGGCTAGAACACGTGAAAAAAAAAAAAACCAACCGAAAAGCGCATGAAAATTTGAATGTGAAAAATAATTTACGCACCATTTATATATACATATAAAAGAGCCACACGGGGGTATTTGCGGTATGGACATCGTAAGAGTGCTTTTAAGAGGACTATATCTGCGCAGCAAATGTGATCGTTTCTTGGAAGTACTGTCAAATTTCTGATGTTGTTTTATGCACGTGTTTTAACCTGACTTAACTGGTGTAAAACGAGACGCTTTAAGGTTTTGTATTCATCGCATAACCGAACACTACGTCTGTGCGCAATACGTCGTCCTCAGCACCCCATGATATCGATAGGGAGAGGCCTCGTACTACACCCGAATTCATCTTATTCACGCCCACGTTGGCCTTGCTCCTCCCAGGTGCCTTGTCGCTGACGAAGGGTGAAGAAAAAATAAGGAATAATAGCACCTAAATATAACACATTCTCATTGTTAAACAAAAATATCTGGCAAACTGGCAAGGTGACAAAAAGACGTTAAATGGTCAGAAGTACGGAACGAAGCAAGGAATAAATCATTTCGTGAAAAGAGAAAAGCGTGAATAAATGAAGGAACAAAACACACGCACACACACAAAAAGTGTTCATCATTTATCAAAAGAGTATCTTTTTATATCTTAGGGCTCCGTGTTTTCGGATAAATCCGAAAAACTCCGAAAAACAACCGCCGGTAAAATTTTTGTCAATTCGAATTTATCCGATAAACTCCGAATTGCTATGTGCCCATGCCACCCCCCCCCCCCCCCCCCACAGCAATTTTTTTTTAACAATTTGAGCAGCGCAGGATGATTGGTCCTGGGAAAATGACACCATAATTATCTTTCAAGCCTCGGACCGTTGTGAAAAGGGGGTCTTACGGCTTGTCTCGTCAAGGTTGGTTCAGGGAAACAGGTCATCGTACCATTCGTGTCACGACAAAAGCCACTCTTTTGGTTTCCAGTTTGTGCCATGGGATTTGGGATTTACAGAAAGGAGAGGGTATGTTTCTGGGGGTAACAGTGAAAGCTATGGACCATAGAGATTGTATAAAATAGGGAAGAGGAGCAGTTGAAACTTCTCTATTATATCCTTAACCACTCCACCTCGCGCGGCCGCGGGATAGATTGATGGGATGACTACGAGCTTCCTTGCGGCTACCTCCGGCAGTTTACTGATTTTAAGGTATCGACGTTTATCGAAGCCACACTTGTGTGCGACTTTTGTCGTGGGACAAATTAGTATTGCCAATGACACCAACGCCAAATTTAACTGAAGAAATCCTAATTGATACAAGCGCGTTTTATTTTGTATCTGGCATACGTTTGCATCCGGTTATTATTTATTATTTTTTAATAGAAAACACTGCGAAATTAATCTCCGAATTTCCGAGAATTGAGAATTTACGAAATATAAACTCCGATAAACACCGAATTTTCGCTAAAAAATAAACTCCGAAAAACACCCTCCGAATTTCACGAAAAATAAACTCCAAAAACACGGAGTCCTAGTTATACTAAATAGTGACGAAACACAAAAATAAAAATGGACATCTGCCGTTGTTTGTTCTAGCTTTTATGTGCTTTGTTCCGCCCAGCAGTATACCTATCTCAAAACGCTAAAGTAATAAGTACTCGTACATGGCATATTTGCACCGGAAATACACCACCGCTTATTTCTTCGAGTTATTCCAAAATTTGAGAAAATAAAACAAATGAATTAAACAAAAACATGGTCCCTAAAGCAAACTCCAATATACAATCAGCCCATATGTCAACCGAACGAAAAGGAACAAAAGCACACAAGGAGAAAAATAGTACATATATAGCGAGTAAAGACAAAACAAACAAACAAAATTCCAGGACACCGATCTATATTTGTTTACAGTGATTTCGCGCGTCTGCAAGGACAAGTTAAAAAAAAATAATCCCACCAGGAGACTAGTATATGCATTGCGAATCGCGTAAATGGGGCGAACCAGAACGTATATATTTATAAACCTCGAAGGGCCTTCCAGGAAGGTTCGACCCGTCTCGGCTGTCGCCCAACGCCGTGCCAGTAGCTTCCGAAATGTCGCCTGCAGAGCCGCGTGAAAACAACGTGGAACCGCCAGTTTACACAGCTGTTCCAAAGATGTCGGGCGCGATGTCCCCAGACGCTACCCCAAACCCAAGGCGCTTCTATATACACCTTTCCATAAAAGCGTTCAAGAACGCGTTCATTGCTGTGTTTGTGTGTTATGCACGCGCACTTTGTGGCTGGCCGCAATTGCGCGCGAGCGCTGGCTGGACTGTGATTTAGCACGTGTGGACTGTGATTTTGTAAACAGTGGAAACGTCTATACTCACACGAGAGGGAGAGACACGTTTTTTTTCGTCGGTCCAGTTCTTTCCTAGCGTGTTCTGTTCCTGTTCTATTTGACAGCAAATCCCGGGTCCTGGTGTCGATTCAAACGAACCCCAGCAACCATGTCAGTCGGTGCCCAGTCGAGCAACGGGGCGCTGATAGCGCCAAACGCTTCATATTGATGTCAAGTGCCAGGGTCGATTGACCTTGAGTTACAGGCTCTGAACAGAGACACGCGTTTCTGTTGCGTTTTCTTGTCTGCGGTTTTTATGGCACTGTAGGCCGGTCCTCTTCTGCTCACGCTGGAGGCGAAGGCATAATTTGCAACTCAAACTTCACGCATTGGATGCTCTTTCGTTTATTTGGAGAACGGATACCGTCCACTGCCCGCCAAGTTGAGCGGATGGTGGTCTCGTGATAACATGAAGCGGTCACGTGACATCAAGCTTCCGACCACGTCACGTGACGCTACGTGACACCGGGAAGTGACGTCACGCAGCCTCGTGACGTCACTTCCCGGTGACGTCACGAGGCTGCGTTTAATATGTTTATCTATTAATTGCTTTTTCTACGTGTTATGTTTTGATATCATGTCGTATTAGTTGGTAGTTTCTGCGTTTTCCTATTATTTACCTAGTCGTCACTCATCTGCTATCTGTATATGTCATTTTATCCCCCTCATGTAATGCACTTCATCTGAAATGCCTTTGAGGTATAATAAACTGAACTGAACTGAACTGAACGAGGCATCGTGACCACGTGACTGCAATATTCTCTATATTGTTTTTGCTCCGGCTCACTGAAGGGGCCGCAGCTCCAGTTTAGTCGTCGAACGCTTTGCTGTAAAGGGACGTGACGTTCCAAAGCCAAAAATAAGACTTGTAACGCGTTCTGCGTTGCAAGTCTAATAAAGGTAATTAGGTACTTGACAACAATCTTTAACAAATCCCTAAAACATTAACTCCCTCAAAAAAAAAAAAAATAGAGTGCGTCGAACACAGGCAAACGTCTGCTCTTCTTCACCAAGACGAACGTCGTGTTCCTAGCTCACCCCTTTCAAGGCCGACTCGATCCGAGTGTTGTCTTGCCCTGTGCTGGCTTCGCTTTTTGTTTGATTTTCCGAAGACGGCAGACAGGCGCAGTAGGAGGCGGGAGGCACTAGTTCGGCTACAAAAAAACGTCAAACATTAGTTGGACGACACGTTGTCCTGTTTGCTGATCGCTCACTGTTCGACGCCAGGCGTACAGTGGTGACCGAAATAAACTGGAACAGACGGTTCAGATAAGCACGCTGCCCTTCCTGTGAGCTCAACGAAAAAAACGGCCTTTTTTGGCTAACGTTTCTTTTAATGCGAATAGCATTCTTTGGATACTTCACGCACTCTTCGTCTATGTATCTATGCTATCTATCTATCTGGCTATCTAACCTCTTACGCCGCGGGTCGATAAATAAATAAAAAATACCGGCGCCGGCTGGGATTCGAACCGTTGACCCTTTGATCAGCAGGCAGACGCGCTAACTACAGAGCTATGAAGGCTTTTTTTTCTTTATTTCACAGAGCTATGAAGGCAGTCATTCAACGCACTCTAAACGGTTGTTTATATCTTTACCATAGGACGCGCTTTACAGCGCTGTCACAGCTACCGGTGCGCGCGCGTTCCATGCACGAGGGCTCATTCCGCTCTCGTGAGGCTGAGCACGGCCGCTAGCTCACCCTCTCCCGCGCTCGGGAGAGGGTGATGTAGCGGCCGTGCTCAGCCTCACGAGAGCGGAATGAGCCCTCGTGCTGAACGCGCGCACCGGTAGCTGTGACAGCGCTGTAAAGCGCGTCCTATGGTAAAGATATAAACAACCGTTTAGAGTACCGTTGGTTGAGACTAGCTGAGACGCCAGAAAGTCTGGTCGGTACCATTTTGAGTGTTTGTGCGTATGGCGCGTGCTTTGCTCGCCTTCCTAAGTGACACAAACGCACGTGCTGGGCTGCGGAGATCGTGCGCAGGGCTGTGAAAGTGTCAACAAATTTAGAATCGCCTCAAGAGTGGGCTGGCGTATCTAGAGTGTGCCGGCCACCTGACGAACGCGCATAACTCCGCGCCGTTTGATGCTATTCGCATTAACGTAGATAATCATTCCCAAAGGATGGGTTCTGCTGATTTTTGTTTTTGGCTGAGCTCGCAGGGTCTGATGTGAGTATCATCTTCAATGGGCAAACTTTTAAATGCCACAAAAACAGCTAATAACTGTTACGTTTTTAAGTTTAATGTCCACTTTAGCATGCATGATCTGCTGCAAGCTAAACCTTTATTTACTTGCGTATTTAGTCTTACACCGCGACAATTTCCTCCACCAAGTAAACATTGGCTTCAACAGTGAATTCTCGTGTAAGAACTGCGTCACTGGGGCATTCACACTCCTAGCCAGTTTTATCTTTATACAGCATTCATAATTTCATAACGCTCGCTGATCTTTGAGAAATCCCAGGATCTACAGCATTCCCAGGCAGGGAGGATTTTCTCAGCGGTCACCAAATGCCCAGAAGTTGCCAGTGATGCATTATTTGAGGTAAAAGTCGAACACCGAGTTGTGGTACGCCATCGCACTCAGACACCAATGCCCAAAAATGGCCACCCAGTCAGCCTAGTGTGAACGCGCACTTCTTACCAATGGATTTCAGTTCGCAACTTGCAGCTTGGTTTCGTTTGAATTTCTAACCTTGCATCATCGTAATTAAAATGCCAATAACTGAAAAAATAAGCTAATCGAACTCATCTCCAATGTTCTGGAAAATTCATCTTTTGCACTTTCTCTCGGAGGTATTCAGCAAAACTCTAATAAATAGAATTCAGCTGAATGACTGATTTAATCGTAATATTGCCAGAGAGAAGTATAAACGGCAATAATATAATATTACCTAATACTAATAATATGTAGACACCGGAAGGTATACTTTTCGTTCCTGGGCCCGACATATTTGTTTGTGTGGGCCCAATGAACCACTTTTGCAACATTTTAAATTTCTGCCCCCTACTGAAAACAAACGCAATACCACAATTAAAATGTCATTATAGTCGCAAATGCTAGTGAATGTTTTTAGTTCCCCAGGAACTTTTCGTTTTGACCAAAGCATTAGCCTCTGTAAAGTTACCGCTCGCGCGTATATCGAGTCGACACTGATGCACAAACAACCAGGGTGAAAAATAAAATGAATAAAATAAGTTACATTTATTTGTTAAATGAGCTTGATTTGATTTAAGTAAGATCTATTTCGTTTGAATGAGGTTTATTTTATATAATTTAAATCATGTCTATTTTCTATAAATTAACTTTATTTGGTATAAATCAGACATATTTGATTTATGTCAACTACTCTAGAAAAGAGTGGATTTTTGACACTACATGTTTTTAAATATGTATGCTTGTTATAAATACTTCTTTTTCGATCATTATTTGCTTTAACTACAAACCAAAATCCAATGGAAAGCGTATACAATATTAGACAAACGTTAAATTTAAAAAAAATTGACAGCTACCGTTACCTTCAAATTCCTCGATAATGCATGAAATAAAGTATTTAAGAAGTGACAATTTTAATTGGTTTAGGAGACTATATACACCAACTCATGTTTACAAACAAACCGGAGCGCCCGGAGCGCCCCTAGCGGACGCCACCGGCGCCGCGCATGCGCGATGGGGGTGTGGGCAAGAAGCTCGCCGTCGCCCATAAACACACCATTGAAATGCGATGTTGTCGGCGTCAGTGTGAGTCCCCCTGCCCTTTTTCGCGTTCGAATTGTTGGTTCTACGTCTTCCTGGCGATGTCTGACTATCTTGAGCGGCGTCAGCCAAATTACCGAGGCTCGTTACACCGCAAAACTTCGCGTGAATAATGTGACATGTGGCGATTCATTCCGCGTGGACGCCGCAGAATGTACGCCAAAGCCTGATTCGCATGATGAGATTTCGCTCGAAATTTTCAGTCGCGACGCCGCTCGGGCTGCAAAAGCGTGAACCGTAGCTGAGATGGTCGACGTCGATACTGAAAATCGCAAGCAGAATCGGACCAACTGAATTAGGCATAACAAGTCGGTGATGGTCACTGGTAACAATGATCAACATCTCCTTGTATCTACTGTTTACATCGAGCCTGCTTACCAACCTTCAAATTTAAGTCTTTTGAGGCCTGCACTTACTTCTTATCGCAAGTACCGGGCCAACATTTGGTCTACGGACCGGCGTCGTCTAAGATAGCAGACGACAAGCAGAAACGTTTAAAAGAGCAGACGACAGTTCGAACAATCAGGCGGCCGTTTGAACTTGAAGACGCACTGAACGTAGTCCGCAGGTGGTCCGCACAACTTGACGGTTTTCTGGCGTTCATGTTGGAACAAAACAAATAAATCTGATGACCGCAAGTATCCGTGAATTCAACCCCAAGTGCTTCCCGCCCAAGCAATCGTTGTCCGACGGCGTCTGCTTTTCCCTTTTCACGGCACATATCCAGATTCTCGGACGAACCGAGCACGTGAAAACTGACCTTCAAACCTTTCTCGACACTTTTGATACGGCCCCAGTCGCGGCGTTTTGACGAGAAGGCAGGCTTTTGTCTGGTTCCTTTCAAAACAACGCAGGAATACACGTCTGGCATGGGGACTTCTGCCCACAGCCCCAGACCGGAAGTGCGACCGACGCGCCACCACCGCGCCGTGACGTCACAGAGATGAGTTCGTGAATACAGTATTGTAGAGCATAGGTGGCGTGCCATCAATATATATATATATATATATATATATATATATATATAATATATATATATATAAACAAGTAAAGGTCACGTGACGTGGGGTCACGTGACGTCAATTTTTCCGATAACTGTAGTGTAGAAACTGAATTGGTCTGTAGGTCCCGTGACCTCAGGTCATGTGACATCAAATTTCCCGCTAAATTTAACGGGGAAACTGAATTCGTGTATGGGTCCCGTGACATCGATTTTCCCGGTAAATTTAGGAGGAAGTGCACGAACGGATGGACGGACAGAAGGGGCACACGGGCGGACAAAATTTTGCTTGTGGGTAGCGTTAAAAAAACACTTCATGCTTTAATAATATCGTGACTGATTTAGTGGGAGATTTCTGATTTACATCATTACGGTCAAATCGGTACGATTTAAATTACGATTTATATCATAATTTGAGTCATGATGTCAATCATCTTGATTTTGATTCCCCACCATGAGAAAGACTCATGGTCCTGAATTCGGTGGTACGAGGCGTTTGTAACACGTTTAACGTATGGACGTCACTCGGGGCCCCGCAATAAAGCTAACACTGAATGTTTCGCGAAGTTGGCCATCATTGGGGCGATAAGAGCTACGGTTTCACCAAAGAAGCTTTCACCGCGTGAGAGGACAGATGTGCGAATTGTGGGAGGAGGGAGGAAGCCCAATGTTCATCTATCGTATATTAAACCTCAAAAAAATTTAAACGTTAGTATACAGCGATGTCTCGTTAATATATGTGTGAAGCCTCTCCCTGCGCCGCATCTCCTTCCATGAGAAGTCGGTGAAAGGGTGAGAACAGAAGGGCAGCTCTTTGAGACGCCCTCCAGCACACCTACGTTCCTACATCCCGTACATCCCAAATAAAGTAGTACGTCAACCAGTGGCGTCACTAAGGTCAGAGGCACCCGGGGCGGTAGACCTCCGCGACATCCCTGCCCCCTCCACCCCCCGCTCTCGTGGCCTGCCGCGACACCCCCTAGAGCGCTGCACCCGGGGCGGTCCCCCGCCCTCTCCCCTTCCCCCCTCCTTTCTGACGCCGCTGACGTCAACTACGTCACCTAACCGATGCCAGCTGGGGGCACAAATTGGACGCGAGCCAGCATTCAACTATAAATCAACTATCTATATTTATAGAGGCTCGTGTTCTCACTAATTAAACACGAGTCACGTCCGAACGCTGACGCGCCACTCGCGTCTCAAGCATTTCAATCAAACAGACGTTGATTCTTAGCGAGTACTCGTGGCAGTCTTGAATGCGGGCGACACGTATTTCATTTTCTTTGAAGAAACCTATTTTCAGTGAAAGGCGTGTCCGACTGTGCGTTGCCACGAATCAACCTCTGAATGCGTAGAGATATAAGCAATTTGATTTAAATAAAGTAGCACAACCTATACGGTAGAGTGCAGTAAAATTCTTAGGTTTTGCCGGTTCATAGGACCCGAAAGAGGCTTTTAGTGGTATGTCAAAAACGCGCGGTCTTTCTTTTTTTTTTCTTTTTTTGTCGTCGAGCCATTTTTTTTTTAACGTCACAGCTGTCAACGGCATCCTTGTGGCTCCTCAAACTGCCAGGGCAGAAGGGTTTTCTCCAGAACCTCGGCACACGTTCCTCCCGGCGTCCCGGAAGCGAGCGGCCCACTCGTTTTACTGCCACACATTTCTAAAAGCAACATCAACTCCCGATTTATGGGTTCGTTTGGTTTTACGATGTCACGACTCCTGTACCGTTATCGCCAGGCTTCGCGTGTTAATGGGACACGCAATTTAAAACTGTCAGGCAGACACTAAGGTTGAGAGGTAGACCTCAAAATTAAGTCTGCGCTGTGGCATTATGCGATGCAAGCATGACGCCTTGCATTGCGTAATGCCACGCGCGGACTTCATTTTTAGGTCTAAACGGTTGTTCCGCCTCATCATACGCTGGGCTTATGTCGTAGATCGCAGAGATCGGCTCTTCGAGTGTTTTGCGGGTAAGTAGACGCGCAGGTATTTCTTAGAGTGTATGAGTAGCGAGTCAGTGTACTGAGGTCGATCAAGAAAATGAAACGCGGGAACAGCAGATCTCAAAGACACAACTCTGCTTCTATGATTGTCTTATATTGTCAGTCTCGGGTTGTCTATAACTCCAATTAGTTATTTTGGAATAGACTCGTGAAGTCTATTTCAAAATAGAAGAAAAAAACATTTACAAATATTTGATTGTGTTTATGTCAGTTAGGGTCTTCCACTACCCACCAGCCAACGGGAAAAAAATCCCGATTTTTATGTCTGCTCGTTCCCAAACATCTCGTTCTGACAACGGAACATTTCTCAGACGCTTTTCGAGCACAAACTGCCGAAGTCATGTGGTGACGAAAAGTTCACGCAGACATCCTTTACACTCAACGACTCGCAAAACGCGACTATAAGTCGTCGGCCCACGCGCGTGCAGATGGTGACCTTTGGTCTGATGAAACAGACGCCCTATGCCCGACTTTTATTCACTTCAGGTAGACCGCGCTTACATAATCGACTTCATACCAGGATCGTTAACGACCAAAGTCAACCACGCCGACCAGTGACAGACAGCGGCGTGTTGTGCTATGGCCGACGACGAGGGTGGGAGTGGTTCAAACTAATTACGGCCCGACGGAGGGACCTTGAGAACGCGAAACCGCTGGTAATATGGTCGCTCCGAAGGTTTCCTATTTCAGTACGCAGCAGCAACCGTCTCAAAAGATTCTGTTGTCTTTCATTCCTAATGGTCCCAGTAATGGTGCACGCCTGGCACGGAAGATGTATAACTGCAATTATTTGGCCCGCGTGAACGGGCGATCATGCGAGGAAGTTATCGTAACGATTCCGATCGGCTAGCTGGTCTTGGTCGGAACGATAAATGCAGGGTACGGAACCTGCTACTTCATACCTTTTCGGTTTTGATTATTTCTTTTGCTGTCGTGGGCAATAGTTAATTACTGACCACCAACAGCGTAAACAGCAATCGAGGATACTTGCTGATCGTTCAACTGAAAGGACGTTCTCAAGAAAACGCGAAGCCGGGAATCATCGTTTGCTTCCGATATCAGGATAATCACGAAACGGAGGATAAATCAGCGGCTGGCACAAGTGAGACATTGTGCACCTCGGAGGAGAGTGAGCGAAAGTGGAATACGGTATTTCTTTTCAGTCATATCCAGAACATGCACTATAGTGATGCAAAACTATGGAAAAACCTACTACCGACAGTATCGATAGTTTTAGATCGAAAGCTCTCGATAGTATTATCGGTAGACCAATATCAATAACTGGCTCTCGGGTGACTATCGATACTATCGAAAGTCAACTTTCAGAAAATGATGGAGTGTTACAAAAATGAAAGCACAGCTGAAAAAGGTGATGACGGCGGATATGTACGAGCAGACAACGCGGGGCTCTGGGCAAAACGTGAAATAGAAAGAAAACTAGCGTAAAATTGCATTTTCATAAAATAAATATAGAGACAAAACAGAAATGGCGTTTTGCTACTTTTCCTGTGCACATATTTCGTATATTACTCGGGTTCAGATATCAAGCTTCGCACATTGGTACGCTCGCATTTGCAAAAATAAAAGTACATTCAGATTTGTTTTTATCTTGGCGGCGGGGAGAACATTCACTGAAGATAGTTTGCTTCACGCTTCTTATTATTTTATTATTCAAATGTCACATATTACTTTCCTTAGTATTGAACACTGACAGGTGGAAATGGGCACCCTGCTTTGGATTGTACTTATTGTTTTTTTATTCTGCTGATGACCCTTTAAAGCTAATTTCCGAGAATTGGGAACTAGCTGTTGATAGAACCGGTTAAGCTTGTTTGCCGTGATATGTTGTCACTTTTTGTTCAGTTCCATATTGGTAGATATATTTTTATTAACGGTGGCTAGTAATGGTTTGCCGGCCAGTATGAAATATAACTTGAGAATATAGGACGCGTCACGTAATGTATATAATAAAATCATTTTTAGTCAATAGGAAGTTTTCGAATAGGAGACTCCAACGTTAAGGGACACCTAAGAAATAGGGGCTCACCATTGCGCATACGCCGAACCAAGACCATGTTTTGGGTTAGCGATCGCCCCCAACGAGAGGCCCCTAAGGCAAACAAAAACGTCGGCGCCCTCGCTTCAGAACAAAGCCATAATGGTCGCTGCACTATTAGGCACGTTGATCGGCGATGAATGGTGCAGCGGGCTTTCGCTTTGCCTTACCTCGCTTAAATAACAAAGTATGGGCGATGATCTCGCCCCGTTTTCTAGATCGTCTTCTGATTCCAATCGGTCTTTAGCCTGAATTTGAACGCGGTAATTGTTGACATGATAGCGTCACGCGAATCCTAGTGGCTTTTCTTGCCGAAGGCTAGGAAAGGAACACACAGGGAACGCACACGCGCTGATTCGCAACCGGCTCGAAAACTCAAAAGCAAAATACTTGACTCTAGCATATGTTGTACTCTAACCACGTGCCAAACACAGCCCACCTGACCGTTCGTCATGCCTTGTACAGCGGGTGTGATGCACTGAATTCTACTGACATGGCGGAAGCTACGTCGGACCACTGCGTAGGACAGGCTGGACGGTGTGTTAATGATCGCCTTCGAAAACATCACCACTCTTAACAAGATAAGGGGGGGGGAGGGTCACCTTTATCTGCATCGCGAACAGCTTAATTAAGGCAAAGGTGAACTAAGTCTGGAAACTTCGTGCAAAGATCGAGCTCCCAGGGAGAGGTAGAAAGGGCCGAAAAGTAATACAACGAATGCACATATAGAGTATATGTTTGAATCGGTGGTTTAAATCTTGAATCGTATTGATTTGGTCTTGACATCGAAGATCCAAACATTACATGATTTGCAAAACACGGATAGATTTGTTTTCACCTTACCCAATATTTTCGAATAGGGGCCTATTATAAAACTCTCTAATAAATGTAACAGAAATTTGGTTGTGGATCACTTCAAATTGAGCAGTGTCAGATCAAAAGCTTATTCCAAGTCAACGTGGTAAGTTACCGATTCTTTTTTTTCTTCTCAGTTCTTTAGTTACAATAAGTTTGGGAACATAAACATTAACTGGATCAGAAATGAAAGATAAAAACGAAAGTCTGCCGCGATCCAAGTAACGATATTGTTCGCAGTGAAGAGTTATTTCAGTAAAAAAAAAGAACCACGTAATCTTGTGAATTCGAAAGGCAATTTTGTTTCGTTTATTGCTCGCAACCCGTTTGGTCCAAAGAAATGTGGCACTTCACTTTTCACCTCCGTAAAGTCATGACTCACGACCCCACGACGCCATGAATAGTTTACTTTTCAGGTGAGACGAGGGTATTTTCCTTTTCGTGATTGAATTCTGCCTCTAAAAGCAAAGTGCAAACTCCCAACAAGGAATAAAAAGGCAGAAAAACTATGAAACCTACACAGAAAACTATAAATATTTCACTATCGACACTTTTCATTTATAGTTATTCGATAGTACACACTAGATAGTTTCTAGGTAGTTGATTGTCAATAGTTTCTAAAAAAAATCCTACCGTTTTCTGATAGTTTTCCTATAGATTTTAGATTGTTCCTCAATAATTATCGGAAAGTCGCTAATTGCAGTGGCGTTTTCCTTCGATCTTCACGTTTTCTAGATGGACTCTTTAAAACATCGTCATAGTCGGATAGTCGACTATCAATAGTACTATCGATGATCCGATAGTCGACAATCAATAATATACTATCGATAGAACTATCGATAGCTTTACGACAGTCGACTATCGATACTATACTTTCAATAGTCGACTATCGATAGTATACTATCGATAGCACTATAGATTTACTACTGTCGACTATCAATAGTACTACTTGGCTTCCACTATAGTGAAAGTTTTACGATAGTCGACTATCGTAAAACTATCTATAGTCGACTATCGATAGTCGACTACCGTAAAACTATCGATAGTTTTTTTCACTATCAATAATTAGACTTGGCTTCCACTATCGATAGCGTCGATAGTGCTATCGATAGTTTTGCACCACTAACATTCATACTGAAAATGTGCCCATCCGCGTGCTATGGATGTAACCAAGCGAATGAAGGTAATCCTTTTAGGATATAGTGAAGACAGCGCTGTGGTTTCCTCAACAACGTCTGAGTGCGAACCTTCTTCATCGGCCTTCGAGCGATTCTTTGTATTCTTCGAAACTGTATACGGATAGAAATTGAGGGAGAGAAGGAGATGAGAGCCCGCGTGACGTCAGAGCGCCATGCTCTGATTGGAAGGATTTGTGGGTAGACGCAAAGCAAGCTGCCTTTGTCTCTATTCAGTGTTCGAATAGTAAGTAGAGAACAGAATGGAAAAAAAAACATTAATTTTTTTTTAGAAGATCATATAAATCGGATTTATTTTATTTAAATTAAACTTAATTTGTATAGACCCGAGAAATTTTATTAAAAATCCTTTAGCCATAAATTGGCGATAATGTATCTCTAGATGTATTTTAAACATGACAGAGCGATTGAACCCGTCTGGTCACTGAAAACAACGGAAGAAAGAATTCAGTAAATTCAAAGTACGGTTTAATTAACAACTGCTTGTTGAGTATAAACCTCGCCATAGCGGAACAAAATTAGCTTGATTTTTTTAGATAGTGAAAAAGCTTTACTTATTTATTTTTCTGTGCGTTCTGACTTGTCTTTTGCAATAGGACGTTAGGAAACTGACAAACATAGTAAAAGGTAGAAAAAAAAAAGAAGAGAAAAACCTCAAAGTTCCAATTTGCTCAGAAGCCCACTGCATTGTGCTAGTGTTCGGCCTGGTATAAATCTTTCTTGCTCGATGATTCTTCGAGTTATATACAACACAAATGCACAGAGGAAGCATTGAGTCATAAAAGAAGGTAAAAATAATATTTTGGGGATTATTTTTGTGGGAAAAGGTTCGATTTAAATTATCATAGTAAAACCAGGCTTATGAAAATCATTTGAATTGTGATTTAAATCACGATTCACATTATCTTAAATTTTTATTCTCCACCAAAGTGGACAGTACAAATCAAGATAGTTTGTTAGTTTTAAATTAGCACCTTGGGCGGTGAGCTGCATGTGAGCACGCAGTATATTCGCTCTTAATAACAGACACACCGTATATCAGCGTCATGTTTGTCAAAAATCTCTGCAGTCTTATCTCCATCATCCTCTTTACTTTCAAGCTGTCTGGATGTCTTCTTCATGAAGCTCTTTGTTTTTGTGCACGCCCTCCTGTAGCCTCTGTTAATTGTACCTCTTTCTTTACCGAGCCACGCTTCGCTCTTTTTAGCTCACTACGCCTATCCCGTTTCTCTACACAAACTTCATCTATTCTTTATGTTTCGGTTTCTTGGTTTCCGAATTCAACAAATGCATACTGCACATGTCACCGTGAAAATCACAAATAAAATGGACAGAATTAGGAACTGAAGACCGAAAGCGCGTTACTATCCCGAGAGATCTCCGTCCAACTTCCTCTCTACCGGTTACCATTTTCGGGACTTTCCCCACAAACCATCGAATTGAGGGATTGGGGGACTTTTAGCTAACCGTTACCGTGTTCCGCGTACCGCACTACAGCGGAGCCTTTGAAGCATGCTTTGAAGCGCGCGCCCCGCGGTCACGGTATCGCCGGGGCGAGCACTTGAAAGCATGCTTCATTCAAAGGCTCCGTATAGAAGCGTACGCGGAACACGATAACGGTCTGCTAAACTTCCCTATTATCAGCGTTTCGCGTATTTCAAATGACGCTACAGGAACCGCAACGTTGACTCTCCTTTCGGTGTCGATGCTGTCAGAGAGTTATTTTAAGATTCAGCAACAAAGCATGGCGACCCGTTGAAGGTGGACCTACGTGTTCGACCCAACTCAACGTCTTGCGTGGGTACACCGTACACAGTTATTCGATAGGACACGCCAGAATCACAACCGATACTACAAGAAATGATCTAGCTTCCATTCAACCATTAACACTCTGGAAAGGTTACTAACAAGAGAAGGCCAACCAGAAATAATTGCTTGGGTTGATTCGGCTCATCACGTTGGCGACGGCAATGACAGTGCAGCGTGCTGCACTGCCGGTGGTCGGGTGGTGGATAGGACGAAGCAGATATGAAGCAAGACACAGAAGAGAGAAGGCCACGACGGGTTGTTCAAAGGCATGCTTTCTACGCATTCTCCACTACGGTTCTCGTCCATCACTCACCGGCATTGGCGGGCCTGGCAGCCTTAAACGTGGGTCCCATATTCCGTGCGTAGGTGCCGTTGTCGACTGTCGAAAACAGGGAGGACATCACGATCGCTTGCTATCTTGCCACTCTTCACAAATTTCACTGCTCGCAATTCCTATACCTCACGTCAAACATCCACCCCCATAGAATCGCGCACTCTCGATTTTTTTTTTACTTTTCTTTCTTGAGAACAAACACACGCGCACATACACAAATGCTATGCACAAACGTGTCCGTCCGCTGGTAGTTATCCGGGTATCCCGCGTTCTCCGTTCGGCGGACCACGTTCACCCACAGCACGGGCGGCAGCAGCCAGGGCACATCCAGACGTGGAGGAGCAGCATCGTGCATGCAGGGTGAGCCGTTCGGAGAGGATCAGGCAACACCGCCGTGACAGCGAACCAACACCGAAACACGCGAGGCTCCGGGCAGCGTGGCAGGTACGCTAAAACACACACCACTGCTCCCAAACAACAAGTCGGTTGGGGAGGGTCGTTTCCCTGGGATTTTCTGTTTTTGCAGAGAGTGTTTCGATATTCTCCAGGCGCGCGCGCGCTTCGTTTTTCCAACACCCGCAGAGCGAGATGAAGACTGACGCGCGCGAGCGGGACGGCGCTGTTGCGGGGAGTTTTCCCCTCCCTCGTCTCCGTCGCCTTCTCTCTTGTTCTTTTTCGTCTCCTCTCCCGAGGAAGGGGCGGGCCAATTTTAGGAAGCCCGGGAAACAACAGTGGAGCGCGGCGGTAGGTATCTTTGATGACAGTGGCCACTGGGCGAATAACGCTAAGGAAGGGCCATCATTGCGTCATCGCGCGGATCGCGTATGCCACAAATACACCGCCATTTCACTCGGCCCTTTCTTCGAGCTGTCACGTGACTCGCCCACGGCTGATTTCGCAGAGTAGTTATGCCATTGATACGGTGGAGTTTCTCCAAGCGTGTGTGTGTGTGTGTGTGTGTGTGTGTGTGTGTGTGTGTGTGTGTGTGTGTGTGTGTGTGTGTGTGTGTGTGTGTGTGTGTGTGTGTGTGTGTGTGTGTGTGTGTGTGTGTGTGTGTGTGTGTGTGTGTGTGTGTGTGTGTGTGTGCGTGCGTGCGTGCGTGCGTGCGTGCGTGCGGGCGTGCGGGCGTGCGTGTGTGTGTGTGTGTGGGGGGGGGTTTGCGGGAAAAGGAGGAGGGGGGAGTTATTTGATTTATAGAGACCCAAAATTTGGTGGAAATAGGACCTCGAGTGTAAAGATTGACGAAAAGTCTTCTAAGGAAGAAAAACATTAAAACCAAGTGGGTTCTATTTCCATGTATTACAGAGCGCAGAAAATTGACTGATTTTGAGCGAAATAGCTGAAAGTGGCCAATTGATGTCTTCAGAATCCTTCGCGTGTTATATAACTAGTCTCACGTTTAACTGGTCATCGAAAGCATACATTTTTTTCCTTATTTTTTGTGAAACAGGTTATGGCTCCTTTACATTATCTTCTCAATTTTAGCCCGCAATGTTCATCAACAAGGCCAGTCCACGGGGACAACCAATCATTGTAACTTATAGGGAAGAAGTAAATTATGAAGTCACCACCATCTCTATTCCATCTTCATTTATTTTTCTCATCCTTCTACAGGCTCCCTGTTTCTACAATCATAGCTTCAAGCACGGAGTAACAATGAGGGATTACTGACAAGAATGGCTCACGATTCATTTTAAACTGGCGGTTATAAAATCATGTTTAAATAGCTTCAACTATAAAAAGAATTAACGATCGAAAATTAAAGTATAACTTGTACGGTGAGGGCAGTGGCGGATCCAAGGGGGGGGGGGCGGCCCCTCCCCCCCCCCAAACAAAGTTGACCCCCTCCCTCCCCTCTTCTCGGAGGGCAATTTGACATGGGTGGACCCATTTGCACACGAAAGAATGGAAGAATAGTATCCTTAAAAATTTTCCGCCCCCCCCCCCCAAAAACAAACAAAAAACAAACAAAAAACAAACGGAGTTCTGGATCCGCCCTTGGGTGAGGGTCAAATTGGTTTAGCATTGAATTCACTCTGACATATTTCCTTTTCGCCATCATCTCCGCGCACCCGTGAGAATTTCTTCCCTTCAATTGTGTCAGCGTTAGATTTTGGGCGCGCGTAGTGTCGTATGCTCACTATCCTATCACTTCAAGCACAAAACGATGTGTGCGTTTTATGCAAAACAAAGACAAGTGAGACGTCGGATGTTTACACAGCGAGGTCGGTCTGGATATGGCGACACGGGTTCATGCTGGAGATGAGAAAGTTGTCTCGTGCGGTACAACTGTCGACATAAAACGGCTGTTTTTTTGTTTTTTTTTTACGTGCTTCGCGAAACAATAGGCCTTTATGTCTTATTGACGAACAGTGAGGTTTTTTTTTCTTTTTTTATAGTGACTTATACACTCCCCCCCCCCCCCCCTTTTCCCCCTTCTATTAAAATGTCCTGGATAAGCCACTGGCGGGTTATACTCGAAATAAGGCAGTAGCTCTAATTTAAGCACGGATGGGGGCAAAACAAAATAAGTGCGCGTCGTATACAGCCGACCTTGACCGGATGGTCGCAGATGGCGAAACGAGGCCCATAAAAGGACTCCGGGAAAACAAAAGCGCGGGCCTTGCGAAACCTCGGGTGACGCGTGCTTATAAACAGCCCTCCCCACTCCGGAAACGCGGCTCAGGGTACGAGAAGACCCACTTGAGCGAGCCTACCGGCTGGTTCTGTCGACCCGGTCTGAAATTCGGTACAGCGAAGGAGGGCAAAAGCCCAAGTGGCCAAGGTTAGACGCTACCCACTATATATATACGAGGCTTCGAAGTCCACTTCAAGAGTGACTACAAAATAAAAGAGAAAGTACGAAAACGAGGGAGCCAAGGTGGCGGTCGCAAGTGCGTTTCTTCTTTATGCATGACCGGCACCTTCACGCTGACGAACGGCGGGAAAATAACGAACAACGATAAAAAATAATATACGAGGGTAAGCGAAAAAAGCAACAACAACAACCGCAGCGGGTTCCGTACCGCCCTTTCCCTCCCCGAGTGTCTGGGCAGGTAAATATATATATATCGGAAAATCATGGTAGATCCGACACAGAGCTATTACCGGTTGCAGGTTAGGAAAAATAGGACATGTTTGTCCCGCAAAGCCCTCCACGTACTCTCTCCGCTTTAGCAGAGGGCATTGAGGGAGGAAACATTGTAGGAAACTTCAAGATGAAAGCAGGAAGGCGTCGCGGTGGCCTTGAGAGGCATTTCGTTCCTGCAAGACAAGAAACGATGATTCTTCGTGGCAGGTTAAGAAAAGCAGGACAGGATCTTCCCCGAAAACCCTCCACTCTTTTCACTTTAGCAGAGCGAACGCTGGAGAGGAAACAAATGGAAAGGAGGAAACCACCAATCATGGCGAGCAGAGAGCTTTGTGGGAGGGCCTTGTCCTTCTTTTCAACCACCATTGAATATTAACTTATGCCCTTCAAAAAAAAAAAAACATTGAAATTGTTTTTGCGAATTTTACGCATATGGTAATAAAATTGGAAACAGTACGCTAAAATTGTTTATTATAAGGGTACTTTAATTGGTTACTTGTATGTTGTAATATGCAGCATCCAGGATTGTTGATGATTACATTATTCAATGTGGCCAATCTCTTTAACGACATCGAAAGAAATCGCGTGATTAAGATAATTCTTCCTAGAAACTGAACGCATCTTCAATTACCGTTCCTGCCCCAAAATAAACACTCATGAAGATCGACTCTTCATTAGCTGCTTTCAATGTTTTTTTCCCCCGCGATACACAACTGACCCATGCCCAAAGCCCTCTAAGCTTCATGAGCGAGCAACGCCTCCGGACCCCGCGAGGCTATTGAAATAAATAAATAAATAAAATACTAAAGTACAGTAAAACCTACCTGGACCTACTACAATTATTGTAAAACATCGGCTAAAGGCAGTCATAGAATTACGAGTGACGCGGTGATTATAACCGAGTCGTATCCCAACTACACCGTTAAAGATCAGGAGAGAAAGGCGTGGTGTCACACGGCGTATACACGGCGAAGGGCATAAATGCATAACGAGGCAGGGTTCGTGCTGAGTCAGCGTTGCTCAAATGCGCGTGAGTCACGACACGAGCGAGCATCTGCAAAAAAGCAAAACGCGCAAACGAACGAAAAACACGCAGAATTGGTAATTGCTGTGGGTTCGGAGTCTCGGGGACAGGCGTGCTTAGCGCCTCTCTTCGAGCAACATATCGTGGTTACCGATAGGAGGTATTCACTGGACGACATATTTGAGGGCGATATGTAAAATTGCGGCCTTGGATTGGCGCATGGCGACGACGCGCATGCACATCGGAGAGCACGCAACGCTAAAACAAAGTGCTTACGTCTGCACCTACACGCAATAATAAAACTTTAATTAACCTACTTTTTTACTGTAGTGAGCCCGGTGGAGTGAACTGTAATAGCCTCTGGCTACCATGGTCGGCATTTTAGCGCGAAGTTTTAATGAACGAAATACCGCGTTTGTACTTTCTCTTACAGCAGAGGAAGAGCAAGCCAATTTGTGACTGACTAAAGAGCCAATTCATTTGTGGTTGGCTGAGAAGACAATCGATTATGATTAACGGAAGAGCATATAAAAATTTGTCAGTGACAAAGGGCTTAATCAATTTGTGATTGAATAAATAACCAATCAGTTTGTGATTGAGGCAAAAATCTATTGATTTGTAACTGACGGAAAAGCCAATCAATGTGGGATTTAAGATAATTGATATCATCCAGGATTCACGTGATCAATTCCCGCATGCTACGCAGGAAAGCATTTCTCAAAAGAGCTGTGCAGCTACGGCATTCGCTACCAAACACGCTGATGGCTCGTTCCCACACTTGCAACCGAACAGGACCGACTGAGACAAGACCGGTTTCTATGCCTCTTGCAATGGAGTAGGACCAGCTCCACGGCAGCGCATCCGGTCCTAAGCCATCGCAAGAGTCTTAAAAACCGGCCTTGCCTCAGTCGGCCCTGCTCGGCTGCAAGTGTGTGAACGGTCCTTAACGGCCAGCGTCTTGGCAGACGAAACGAACACTAAAGGGCTGTTCTCCGTTCACACACTTGCGTTCGACTACGACCGACAGAGACGAGGACGGTTTTAAGCCTCTTGTGGCGGTTTACGACACGTTGCATTGCTGCGCAACCGGTCGTAAGAGGGGTTTTCAGTGGATCGTAGTCAAATAAAACGCAAGTGTGTGAAGGGGCCTTAAAACGGAAAGTATCTACTGGCAACAATGAAAAAGTGGCGCCAGAGGGAGACAGGGGTTCACTCTTTGGACAGCAGGCTTTGTTCTCAATTGATTACAGTAAATTTTATGGGGGTCAGATGAATGCTTTGGAAGCTCGATCCATTTACCCGCGCGTCAGCGCGAAAAAAATGCTTGGCATAGTCAATTTCTTAGACTACCAGCACGACTGGCAAGCATGCCTGCCACTGACGTCAAGGCACATGGAAAGCGCGGGTACACATGAATGTTGATTCTGGCGCTTTCATTTGCCGATTTCACAATAACTATTCTGAATTTCGCGATACAAAATAGCATACCGGAAAGGGCAAAGGTTGGGGATGCAAAACAAACTGTTAGTTGGGGTAGCTCGATAAATCGCCGGAGTGCCCTTTAAAGGCTGGCTCACACACTTGCAACTATACTTACGATGGTAGAGGCTAATAAAATGCTTTTAAGCCTTTCGTGACCACTTACGACCGGCTCTGCAGCATTGTAATCGGCCGTAAGCAATAGCAACAGGCTTAAAACTGGTTTTTAGCCTCTCCTGTTGTAAGCAATCGGAAGCGTGTGAACGGGTCTTAAGCATTCGCTGAACGGCGCCCTCATCACCTTTCATATTTCACCATTGTGCGCGCGTGTGCCTATTATTGTCTCGTGTGTGTGTGTGTGTGTGTGTGTGTGTGTGTGTGTGTGTGTGTGTGTGTGTGTGTGTGTGTGTGTGTGTGTGTGTGTGTGTGTGTGTGCGTGTGTGTGTGTGCTGTGTGTGTGTGTGTGTGTGTGTGTGTGTGTGTGTGTGTGTGTGTGTGCGTGCGTGCGTGTGTGCGTGCGTGCGTGCGTGCGTGCGTGTGTGTGTGTGTGTGCGTGTGTGTGTGTGTGTCATTTTTTATTTTATTTAGTTCGATACGAAGCAATTTAGTATGGGCCTCCGTCCTTTCTAGTACACCCCAAACCTTCCGGGTTAAATAAAGGATATCAATATCAGCATCAGCAGACGTGTGCGGCTTCTGCATAAGAGAGCTAGGGGAGACACGCAGCACAATGCGGTAAATTGGGTACCCTCGTTTCATCTGCTGATCGAACCAATGCGAGACAACTCTAGAAAGCAGACCGGCATCATTTCGGGAGGAAGCTTATACCGTGAATACTCGATCAACTTGACCCTGCCAAAAGCGGTGCGGAGAACGGTGGTTGGAACCGGTCATCCCAGTTTACGTTTCTAATTGCGCCGGTCGCATAGATCTTCGAGACCGTATAAAACGCCCGATGCCTCGGCGTTATCCGAATGTAATTTGGATTGCGTTGGATGGCTTTATTTAAAGCCGATTGAGGGAAGCTGTTCAACGACTATTCGAACGTGCATTTATGTAACTCAAGATAAAATAAAATAAAGTTAACAAGAAAAAAAAACAATTAATCTCCACAGATGTTGGTTTGAAAGGCGTACACACAGCTCGTGTTCCACTTCTTGGACTTTCTTGGGCGCTCGAGGTACTATTTGTGGCACGAAGTAAGGCGGTAGCAACAGATCAGATATAGCAGTATGAGAATTTCTCGATTAGGCTCATCGATGAGGTTCTCGATTAGGTTCATCGCTCATGAAGTAATCAAAGACCCTTTTGAAGCAAGATACCAGAGAGCTTTTCTATACTTCTGTGATGAATGTGTACTTGTACATGAGACGTTCAAGTAACATACAGCAATATTTAGGCCAATATTTACGAAGGATGTCATCCCTGCAGCAAAGCTAAATACTCTCTTCACGCCCTCAATTTACTTCTGCCTTCCAAGAGGGGCGTTGGTCTCGACGGAATTCGGGTTGTTGAAAGAATATCGTCGAACAGTTGATATTTTACGACAGCCAAAATCAGCAAGCATACGCGCACCATCAGGTGTTTTTAAAACAGTGGAGAGTTTTAGTATTGCAAACGCAAGCGCTATCCGTCTGCGTTAGCACTGCGTGCTCCACGCTGCACATGCGCGTACGGTACGTGCGCTAATCCAAGACGCCGTTCGGAAGTCGCGCACGGGCAGTGTGGAACACGCAACGCTAACGCAAACACACAGGGCTTGCGTTCACTAGCATACGCAATACTAAAACTCACTAGTGTTTGGAACCCGTCCTTGTTTGCGGTATACATGAATACCTTTACTATCCACGTTGCTCATTGCGCTTTCCAGGACAACTGACGGCCATTCATAATAACCATAGACCTTATCTCACTAGATGCGCGCTGTGCTGTGGAAGCCAGGTTTTGTACGAATTTTGAATAAACGGGCTAACCTCCAAGGAGGGGAACAGAAGAGGGCCAGGGAAAGAGGAAAGTTCCTCTTAAAGGCCAACGACCAGACTTGAGATTCTGTAAGGCAGAAGATCCTCCTCACCGTGGGGAGGAGGAAACACGCAACGGTGGACAGGGTAGAAGGGGGGAGAGGGGAAGCGAGGGAAAAGTGGAAAGCACGAACTGGTCGTCGGCCTTTAAGATTCAGGGGAGGATCCTTCCACAACTTTCCCTTGAAGTGGAAAGAGGTGGGAGGAGCTACCCCTGAACTCTAAACTTGTCATTGACTATTGTGAGATAGAGCGGGATGACTATGATTTATTGCAAGATTTGAATATCAAATGAGTTTTGTGCAGTTGGAGAGGAGGGGAAGGAGCAACCCCTCTCTTACCCGAACCCTATATATCTTCCATACCGTTATCGTCATGCTACACTTTTGTGTTGCATATCGACAAATGCGGAATATAACACGATCACCATAAATCACTATAACACAATGTCATTATAACATGACTCAAACGTGTCATATTATAGTGATTTCATTTTTATTGCTTATATTTTTAGTAACATATTAAACCCAAAGCTTGGCAGCTGTAACGCCAATTAGCACAATTTGAATTGCTATAGTTGTTAGTACGTTTGGGATTTGTTTCAAGAAAGTTAGAACGACATAGAGTTGTTCGCCGTAAATAAAATGATCATGGGACTATAATGAACTGTAATGACTAAAATAAAAAAATAAAAAAGAAGTATAATGAAGAACAGGCGCCGAATGGAACTATTTTTTATAATTTTTATATTGGAAGAACCGGTGAACGACGAGAAAAACCTGTCTGTCCGCCGCCACTTTTCAAGGTCACGTTTTCAGGCGGAGACAGGCGTTAAATGCCGCAGACATATTTTTCGAAAGGGCGGTCACGGTTCAGTTGGTGCGCTTTCTTGCCGAAGTCTCGAGACACCGCGTGACGAGAAGATGGCGCCTCTCTCCGACACGGGCTCACTTTCGACGAAACGATATGGGCTCCCCCGCGGAGTCCTCCGATCAGCGCACAGCTCCTCCGAGACGATTGAAGATTGCGAGAACGGCGCGGGTTCCGGCGAAAGAGCCCCCACTCAAGTTTACAAAGAAAGGGAAGGCGCTGTAACAGCGACACGCGTTTAGGACGGCGCGACTCGATCCATCGCCCGTTTAGATGCTATCGCTTTTCCTAAGTGCATGTTCGAGGCGCCTTATCGCGCACGCTCCCGGTGTCGAAGGGTTGGTGCTTCCCTGTCCCCGAAAACGACCCTTCGCTTCAGCTTACGGTGCACCGCAGCAGACGCTACGAGCTGAAGCAGCCAATGCAAAGCGCAAGTTCTTCTGCTACTTCCACAGGGGTTGCGATGATGCCAGAACGCCGAGCTGTTATTGGCTGATTGAAAAGAAATAGTGTGTAGACCTCAAGGCATCTAGCGTTCGGGTCTACCCACTATCCTTTCAATCAAAGCCAATCAGAGCTCGGCGTCGTTCTGACGTCACAGCAACTCCTGAGCATGAAGCAGACGAACTGGCGCTGCGCATAGGGAGTTTTCGTAGACCGTGTTTCCCCTTCCGATACGCTCTCCCCAACGAAGATGCGGCTAGTCCGCACGCGCGTCGCTAGACTTGCATGTCTACAGAGTTCAGGATCTCGCTGACGGTTGCGGAGGACGTTACGGGAGGACGGAAACGACCGACGATAACTCCCGAATCAAGCGCTGGGAGCGTATTGGACTGGGTCCGACGGCTCGTATCATCCGCTGCGCTCCATCCTAAGCTGAAACGGGGTACACAAAGAAAAGAGCCTGCTGCCTCTTAGGTCCCCTCGTTACCGATAACGGGAGGCTTCGGCAAGCCTGCGGAATACTACGAACGGATATTAAGAGGCCCCACAAGCCTTTATCTTAAGTGCATACGGCGCTCATTCTGTAGTACACAAGTTAAAGTCTATATTGTTTTTTGTTTTGTTTTTTTGTGAGCGTTAAACTACGTGCTTTGTAATATCTGCTCACGTATCCGAATCACTCGATCCATGTTTCAAGCGCCAAACAACTTCGACGTTCGCCACTTTTTTTTTTTTAATAAGTGCATTAAAAATATATCCGCTCCACATCACCATACCGTGCAAAACGTCGATTAAAGTGTCTTGCGGTCCTCGTGGCTCTTTGAAACAGACGGCAGAATGGCGGCGAAATTATAGACCGAATAACCAGATGCCTCTTTTTTGACCCAGATATTAAATACCTCCAAGTGAAGCGATGAACAGATTATACAGTGAAACCCGTTTAGAACGAACCCACGTATATATCGAATTATTGTCGATGTGGAACTCACGGAAAATTTAAATAAAAATGCATGTAAAAAGTACTTTGTATAACGAACAACATATTGGGTATATCGAACTTTTTCCCCCCGGGAAGGCTTCCCAAAACCTGCAAACAATCATCTTCTAGCCTGTCCCTTCCCTCCCAAAAAAAAAAAAAAAAATTAGGAAAGAAAGAGAATTTTAGAAGCTTAAGCCGCGAACAAAATTGACAAAGAGAAGCGATTCAGAAGGTAAGAGAGCTAAAAAAAAAAGAAAACGCTGCACACACGCACAGAAAAAAAAAAAACTTCATCCCAAAGCGGTTGCCTACGAAGAGAGGTGATTCAGAAAGGGAGATAAGCTAAAAAACAAACCCTGCACGCATGCAGAAAGAAAAATAAAACCTTTTAGTGCTTTGTCACAAGGTGGAAGCGAAGAGATGAGAGAGAAAGAGAAGCTCTCGCCTTACAACGAACGCATCGTGGAAGTTCGTTGTAAATGGTTTTTGCTATAACGAACTACTTGCTATATCGAACTGATCGTAGCGTTTCCTGCAGTTCGTTATAAACGGGTTTGACTGTATATCTCGGTATTTTTCCTGCCACGGATTGGTACTTTCAAAGGCCGAGCTGAAGAGATGAACAAACATTGTATTCGACACTGCAATACGTATATAAGTCTCCAAGTGAAAAAAAAAAACTCAAAAGATATGAACTATTTTTAAATGCCTCCTTTACATTTATTGGTGAAGTAAATGCGACTTCGGTTTTAGCGAGATTGCATTCTTACCATGAACTGGCTTGATCTTCCACACTAAAACTCTTCTAACAAGCCCATTTAAATACTCAACGTATAAAGCACCGTCATGCAGACATCTTGTTGCCGGGTTGCAATCCCCGCCGAGGTGTTTACAATATTATCTAGGCATGTCATGGCGTAAGTACAGTCAACTAAAATTCCACTTCTACGTGAAAAAAAAATCCGAGCTTGAAATTACTATTATCTGTTTTGCTGGGGCGCGCCAGATGACCTCGGTTGGTTTGGCACATATATATAAACCCTCTATATTTATCTTCCGTCTTTAATAACAAAGATTAAAGCGGCCATGAAACGACGTTTCGACTGCTTTGACTGGCACTGAACGTAGTAACTTAGTGAAACTTTTCTCAAATTTCCCCTTAGTTTAAAAGGTATAGGCAAAACAAAACTACAAAAAGGATCGAGGTACACCTAAGCACTTCTTATGATTTGTGAATGCGAAAGCACGCACGCCGCTCGTCCGCTCCTTTTTCGTCTGCTGCGTACTTTTCGTCGGCGGTCAGCGCGCGCTCTCCTGGGCGCGCTGACGGACACGCAGCGCCATGGGGTGAGCGGTCATTGAAACTGACGCGGAGCGGCCAATGGGAGCCTCGTCGATTGGCGCCAGCCAATGGGACCGAAGCCGAAATTCCATCAGCTTTACTACGCTTTTTTGGGATAGGGGAAACTAGGTGCCGTT